>JAZKJV010007613.1:0-233190 GCA_037367405.1 Ottelia alismoides | reverse complement strand
TGCTCACTGATCTGGCATCTGACATACGGGGCCCCTGAATCTGGCCCTCTTGGCTGGCAGACGGTTCTGGATCGCAAAACACGTGGCTTTCGTCAACACATGTATCTCTGAAGTGTGGTTCCTCCTCCTCCTCCTGACTGTGTTCTGTCTCTCAAAGATCGCTGGAGAAGGGGGATGTGCTGCAAAGCCTACTGGAGGGTCAGCTGGATGTGGAATCGGTCTATCATGCTCTGGCTGAACTCCTCAAGCTCTCTCTTTTTTGGATCTTTTTCTTTTTTCTTTCCCCTTCCCCATCTGAAGGGCTCTAGGGAAGGGGATCACAGGGTCCTTCGCAGAAGAAGGACTAGGAAAAGGCCTAGACGGCTCGACGGCCGGATCCACACATACATCAAGCACCACAGTGGGACCAGAAGAAACTAAACCTTTTCCTTTATTCACAACAGTGTTCTGAGGTACATGAACTGAAGGAAAGACAACATCTCTATCACGACAAACATTGGTGGCCTCAGTACCACCATGGGCTGACTCTGCTGCTGCTGCTGCTTGACGTCTCGCGGCATCAGTACTGCGGGCTGGCTCGGCTAAACGGGTGGCGTCAGTACCACCTCCTCGAACTGGTGAAGCGGCGGCCTCAGTACCGCCGGTGGAATCAGCATCCTTGGCGGCATCAGTACCACTATAGTCATCTGGAGCGGCCTCAGTACCGCTCTCCTCCTCCTCATGTGGCGCCCCGGAAGTATCCTCGTGGTGTAGCTCAGAAGAGGCGCCGCCGCCTACTGGTGTCCTACCTCTCCTAAGTGTAACAAAAATCAGCATCAAATAGATCCGAAGATGTATCATCAAATGGGTCACTAGGAGTGGCATGCTCAGTAGAAACTACCTGCTCAGACTTCCTCTTGAGGTTGTTCGGGTTCGGCTCGATCTGTGCAGGAATGGCGGCCTTCCCTCTCACCAGGTCCTGCATCTCCTGGCGGAACTCGTCCATCTCCCGTCTAAATGTGGCTTGCTGATCCGTGAGGAGGCGGGCGACGTCATCCAAGGCGGGGCTCTCATGGGAGCCCGACGGGTAGCCTCTCTGGTGCTGAGGCTGCTGGAACTGCTGGTGGTGCTGCTGAGAGGGGTAGGAAGAGGGATGCTGCTGGTATGCTGGGTGAGCCTGCTGCTCACGTCTCCACGACTGTCCCTGCTGCTGATAGGGACGAGGAACGAAGGATGATGGCTGGTGTGACTGGTAAGCTCGGGGCTGCTGCTGCGGCTGGTGATCTCTCTGCTGGGAGTACTGCCCTCCCTGACCGGCTGGCTGCTGCTGGGGCTGGGTACCTCCATTCCCCCACCTGAATCCGGGATGATCTCGTCGGATCCCAGGCTGGGGGCGGTCATACCAAATTCCGTTGACATCCATCAACGGCTCTGCATCGTAGGGGGCTGGCGGGAGTACTGCCAGAGGCTGGTCCGGCTGGTAGACCACCATCTGCATGTCTGGAGATGGTGGGGACTGGTAGGTGGGCTGCGGCTGCTGGTACGGCTCCGCCTGTACAAGATGAACTTGTCTAGGCTGCTGTAGGGAGCTGGAGCGCTGGGACGAGCTGCTGCTGCCGCCGGAGTCGCCTCGCGACTGAAGACGGGGCTGTGAAGCCGTCTTGCCTCCTGGAGACACATGAGCTGGGTCTTCATGTCGCTCAGAGTCTGTGCCATCTGATCCATCTGCGCCTATGCTCTGGCACTGCTTCTTCTCAATCAGCTCCATGCGGTCCAACTTCTCGCTGATAATACCCATATCCGCAGCGGACGACTCTGCCTGTGCTGCTGCGACTGCGGACGAACTAGATGGACCTGCATCGACCCGTGCTATCCGCTGGTACTGCACGGGTCCTGGCTGCTGCTGGGGTCTCCCCTGAGTGTACAACCGGGTCTGGGACATCACCATATAATTCTCAGCCATCTCCTCGAAGATGGCCCAGACCTGGTCGTGGTCCTTGGCGAAATAGGACCCGCCACAAGAAGCATTCACCAGACCCTGAAGCTCTGGTGTCAACCCGCTGAAGAAGCTCTGCACAAGGTTCGGCTTCGTGATGTCGTGGTGCGGGTATCTGTCCATGAGCTCTCTAAACCTCTCCCATGCCTTGTGAAACTGCTCATTGGGGAGCATGGAGAAGTTGCTGATCAGGGCCCTCGCTGCATTCGTCCGCCCGAGTGGATAGTACTTGTTCAAGTACTCGGTGCGGAGCTGCTCCCAGGTGTAGACGAACTTCCCCAGATGCTTCAGCCATGTGGCTGCTCTGTCTGCTAGTGAGAAGGGGGAAGGCAATCATCCGAATCGTATCCTGGTCCACATGGCGGTCGTGGACAGTACTGCAAATCATCAGGAACTCCTGGAGGTGGAGATGGGGCTCCTCGGTAGCAAGCCCGTGAAAACGGGGAGGCATCTGCAGGGTGTTCGGGGGGAACTTGAAGTCCCCCATGATAGCAGGTACCACCACCCAATGGTGCATCAGTGTAGATCCGGGGTTGTGCAACTCCCGCATCGGTCTCGGTGGTCCTCCTGCAGCTGCCGCTGCGGCGGCGGCTGCTGCTGCTACTGCTGCTGCGGCTCGTGCCTCTACATCTGGGCCGTCCTCAGGCTCGCTCTGATCTCTCTCTGCTCTGAGGCGCTCCAACTCTCTCCTCATCTCAATCATGAACGCTCCCTGATCGCGTAACTGCTGCTGAACTCTCTAATGAGGCGATCAAGGTGGAGTTGATCGCTCACTGATCCATCACGACATGCTCTGTGCGGGAACGATCCTCGAAACTGCCGGCCATGACGTCTGCTGCAAAATCAAATGAGCCCAACTCAGGTGCTGTCAAATCAATCAATCTCTCCTCGGGCTCGTGTTTCTCAGGTCTGAAAGAAAGGGGGTCGAGGGGGAACAGGGTGGAGTCGTACTCGGGCTCGGAGAGCTGGTCTCGGCTCTCGCGAGCCAACCTAGATGATTGGGTAGACGTGCTCGGAAGCGGTGCAGCCAGAGGCTGCCTAAGGGAGCGTCTACCCATCATCTTGATCTGGCGAGTAGGGCGGATGAGATCTGGAGAAACTATGATCACAAAACAAACCCCCGGTTCACCAACGCGACGCGAGCTGAAGACCGTGAAAGTTCGGTCAAATTATCTTGTCGATTTTATTAGGTGAACACACAAAATATCAGAGCGCTTACTTGACCTGTTAGGATACCCGATGCTATCCCAACCGACTGGCCCGCACGGAAGAGTCGGTAATCAATCGGGACTAGCACCGGAGGGCTCTACCTAGGGTGTGGGTCACTCTCTCGCACATCCAAACCATACAATGAGGGGGTTGCTCTCCCCAAGAAAAAAATTTAGGGTGAGCGTCTTTTAAGATCAATAGAGTTAACCAGTCCCAATTTTATGGTTTTTCTTTTTAATATTTTTCAAATCAAAACAAAAGGCCTAACGAATTTTTCGGTTCTCCTGGTTATTAAGTCCAAAACAGGGGGAGAAGTCGAAAAAGCCGATGCGCGATAAAATCAATGATGCATGCTGAGTAAGAAATGCGTACCTTGTCTCCAGCGCTCTACATGCAAGTGATCCGCGCAAAATTGAAAGACTGAAAATAAACTACCTATATGATGCAACGGGAAAGCCGAGTCCTAGATGAGCAATTTCTAGCGCAAGAACCGTCTAACCGGTCACCGACCTCCAAGCCAAAGAGTCCGGTCTTGGCCCGTCCCTCCTCTGTCCGACAAATCGGGGGTAGGAGAAAGCGCTTTACAGGACGGGCTGCGGCACGTAGGCTACGAAGGAAAATGAGTCGGTTATTTTTATTAATTGGTTATTAGTGAGTCCAATTACGTTATATAGGAACAGATAATCAGTTAAGTGTTGGGACCCTACTAATTACGGCACAAGCAATAGAAATTCCTAAGTCTAGGGGATCGAGCAAAAACCGCGTAAACACCGGAAAAGGCAGAAAGAAAATAAAATAAAACCAAAACCGCGAAAAACCGCGAAAATCCTAAGGGTCCCCCGAGCACACCGGTGCTCGGTGAAACAGACCCTCTAAGTCCAAGCAATGTCCACAAGTCCTGAGACTGTCCTGTATTATTACAAGAATAATCAAAAATAAAAACCTACTCTAATCCTCACCCACTCAACTCTCTCTCACTCTCTCCTGCAGCTCCGCAAAGAAAGGAGCCGTCTCCGAATCCCGCGGTTACGTCGGCTTCTCGAGAGCAGCCGCCTCGGTCCTCGGGCCCTTGCAAGAAATAGCAGAGTGGTCAGAACCAGATAATCAAATAATAATAAAAGAAAAATAAAGGGAAATGAAAAATAAGGGTATATGTGCAAAAATGTGAAATAAAATAAACACTCAAAATAAAACAAAACAAAAATAAAAGAAAATGAAAATAAAACAAAATAAAACAAAAATAAAATAGAGACAAAAACCGCTAAAAGCCGCGAGCTCTGAAAGAGCCGCGAAAAGCCGCGAAAATAAAAAACTAAAAGAAAATAAAAACTACTAAGCCGTGCTCCCCGGCAACGGCGCCATTCTGATGACACAGAAACCCGAGCGACTAAGGCAATCAGGTATCTAAGACGGTCGTTGCGACCTCAATCACTCAGATGTGTCGATCAAGAAAAATGAACCACTTAAGAAGGATAAAATCAATCAAAACTCAAATAGCGGTCCTGCTATGTGATTAACCTGGTATAGCACCCAGGGTCGAAATCAAGGAGCACAGGTTGGCCGAGAGGCCTACGAAGTAGTAAAAATAAAGAAAATAAAGAAAGAAAATATTTTTAGTGGTTTTTAATTATTTTTATATTTTTTTGATTTTTTAAGTAATTAATAAAATAAGAAAACAAAGAAGGCACACACTTCAACAAATTATTAAATGCACAAAAATTCAACCAAAAATTCAAACAAAAATATTTTTATGTATTTTATATTTTTTAGTGTTTTTGATGAATTTTTGAGAATTTCTGATGTGTATTTTATTTTCTAAAAATCAAACAATGCCTAAAATAAAGGGTACTGTCCAGCCGAGCCAAAAAGCCCTAGATAAAATATCTAAGGGACTCAAAATGGCCTGGAGGTAATTTTCCTGCACAAGAGCAACCGCTGTACTTGCCGCAGGTAAGGTAGATAAGACAAGAAAAATTTAGGTATCAATTTTATTATTTTTGGATTTTTAATTTATTTATTATAATTTTTATGGGTTTTTGAGTGTTTTTAGGTTTTTAGTGTTTTCCAGTAATGAAAAATGGCCAAAATTGGCTAGAAAATCAAGCTAAGTAAAACAAACGGTAGCTAATTTTTATAGAATTTTTAAGTGAGTTTTTATATTTTTTTGTGAATTTTCAAACTGGACAGTAACAAAAATAAAGGTTTTTGAATTTTTAAAAATAGCAAACAAAATCAAAAATGTCCTCAAAAATTCACAAAAATCCTACACTATGGCAGGAGCCATGTGTCAAAGTTTCGTTGGATTTAGAGGTGATTTGATATTTTATTCAAAAATAAAGATAGGACACTGTGCAAAGGGACCAAAGTGCAAATACCCAAAGTTCTGGGGGTCCTGGTGCAAAATACCTAGCAAAACACGCGCGACGCACGTGCCTGGGGCACTCAGGGACCTAGATGTAAGAAAAATATGTCCCGAGGACTTATTGGTAACAGGTACCAAAAGTCCAGAGGCCCTATCTGCAATTTACCCAAAATAAAACGCACATGCGGAAATAAATCATTCACAGGGGTAGAAGTGCAAATAAGAGAAACTTTTCATTCAATTTATAACATCCAGAACTACGAGGGTATCTACTGCAAATAACCCAAACAAATCACGTGTCGAAGCACTTGTCCACAACAGGTAGGGGTATACATGCAAATAACTAAAGCTCAGGGTCCAATGTGCAATTTAACCTAAAATTAAACAACTGATTTTACTATTTACAGGACTAAAACGAAATAAAAATAAAAGTGGGGCCTAAGGGTAAATTACCCTTTATTAAGCGGGGCGTTGGATGCGCGCCACGTGTGGATCTGACGGCTGCGGATGGTGGGCGCTCCGGATCGTCCCTCCTCCGATCGGACGGTGCTGGTAGCTCCAAGGATGGACGGCCAGGATCTGAACTGGAGCGAGGCGGGGCGATCGACAGCGATGGAGGGTCCTTGAAGAACAGGTCCCCGGCGAGCTTCGCCGGGCTCGTGCGTGCGCTAGGGTCCTCCGGGGAGCCTTCTGAAGGTCGGAGAAGAATCGCGGAAGGCTCCTGCGTCTGCCGGTGGGCTCCAATGATCGAGCCAAGCTCCGAGGAGCTCGGACGGCGTCGGCGGAGCTGGGTCTCCTGGCTGAGTGGCGAAGGGCCTCAGACAGCCCTCGTTTCGACCTGAAAAGAGCACCAGAAGACTCACGGGTCGAGGGCAAATTGCCTCGACCCGGTTAGGCGAAGTGGGGGTGGCTGGTGCGTCGGGACGGCGAGCTCCGGCGAAGGGGGTGGACGGAGGAGCTCAGTTCCCAGCTCCTATGCGAGCTGGGTTGAGTGAGTGGGTGAAGAATGTGCGTCGGACGAAGGCGAACGTGAGGGTCGATTCCGATGATCGGATAGTGGTCGGAACCGGGGTGAATCGGAGAAATACGACGGCGGCGCAAATTGGGCGAAACTGGAAATTAAGGGAAATGGGTAGCCTAAGGGGTTACTTGGGTGAAGGAATAGACTGGGAAGGAGCTGGGGATGCTCCTGGTCGTCGCCTCGAGGGTCGTCTCTGCCCGAGGCTCGGAGCTCTCGCTGGTGGCGGAGCTGCGGCGGCTACGTCGCCGGATCGATGGATTCACTCCCTCTCCTCGCTGCAACAGGTCGGGGATGCGAGCTGTCACCTCACACACTCTCTGGAGCTCACTGGAGAACGAGGCGAATGGCCAAAGATGGAGAGAGAAGGTGGCGAAGCTCGCTTATATGCATTGGAGGGGTTCGGCTAAGACGGGCTCGGGTAGGTCGATGAAGCGCGCGGATCCCGAGGTGGATGCCCGGCGAAGGTGTCGGATGTGGGAGGTTCAAAACGGAGCCCGGTTTTAGGGAAATGGGTGTCGGGTCGAGCGGGTAGAAATAGGAGAAGTCGGGTCCGAAGATCAGACCCGTGGGAAGTGGTCCTGGGGGGGCTAGTTGACCGGGCGGTCAACATCCCCAGGACCCAATGGGATTCGGCCACGTGGCTGGATCTTGAAGTGACAAATATGGGTAGCTAGGGGCCGCATCTGCAAAAACTCAAAACATGAAATATTTTTCTTTTATTTTTTTTCTATTTTTTAGTGATTTTTAATTAATTTTTGGAAATAAAAATAGGCTATATACATAATATGTACTATATATAGGTATATATACAATATATAGGGTTTGGATTTTTGATTTTTAAATGTTATTTTTGTGCAATTTTATTCCTATTTTATATTTTATTTATTTTCATTATAAAATAAGGAATAAAAAGGTATTTTTATTTGATTTTTATTATTTATTTACATAGGTAAAATAAATATATATGTACATCTATATCCATGGTATATGTACAATGTATTTTTGTATTTTTAATTTTTCTATTTTTGTTTTGTTTTTGTTTTCATTGTTTTTATTTTATTTATTTACAATATATAACATAGACTAGTTACAAAAATTATAAAAATTAATTTTATATATTTACAAGGCTAAATAAATACATAGGTGTGGTTTATGTACATGGTGAAGGTGATGTTTTTGTTCCCTTTTTTATTTTTATCTTTTTATTTTGTTTTTATATTTTTCTAAATATATACAAGTATTTACAAGCATATTTTTGGTGAGGAAAATATATTTATATTTATTTACATAAATATTTACACAAGAGCTCCTATCTCCCTCTACTTTGGTTTTTATGCGGTCAGGCCCATGCTGAGCCCTCCCTTGGGTTAGGTTGCTCAATATTTATCTTAAATATTTCCCTCTTTTTCTTTTTAATCTTTATTCTTTTTATTTTTGCACAAAAACATGCTAATTATAGGTTTTTACACAATGCATGCTTTTGGTAATTATTCCTATTTACACATATCTACATGTATTTGCAAAGGTTTTTGTAGCTAAAATATAAGAATAAAGAGTGATGAATGGGTATTCATCACCCCCCTATACTTAACTTTGCTAGTCCCTTAGAAAACTCTTATTTGAAAAAGAAGTAAAAAAGAAGAAAATAAAAAGAAAAAGAGGATGTACATGGATCAAGGTTGATTATTAAACTTGCCTTCATTAAATTGAGGTATGGAGCTCGATCAGATCTTTGAATTATTGATGTGTCGGAACCTTATTTAGACTTAAGCTTAAAACTCAACAGCCTCTAAGTTCCACTAATCTATAACCAAGACTCCTCAATGCTCCAGATTAGAACAAGTCATCAATCACAAACCCTGAAGACCATGAATCTTTTCTTGTCCTGTGAATGTGAAGTCTAAGCTCTCCACCTCAGAAATGGCAACTTGACAACCCTCCCCAACAAGGTAACTCTATGACCTCAATCTGGCCACTCTTTCCTCGAGGAGCGGGGTATTCCCTTCTAAGTTCAAGTTCAACCGGCTCAAGAAGAGGGGGAAGAAGAGAATGGGTCAAGGCCAGTGTAGCCAAGTACCCTTGGGAGCTTGACCAGTGTAGCCAAGTCTCCCTGCTGCAAGCTACAACAGGTGGAACATGAAACCAAGCTTTGCTTATTGCACTCTATATACATACTCCGGTGGGATTATCATTTTCTATCAGACCCACCACTTTTTTGGAGTTCTTTTCTTTTTATTTTCCTTTTTTTTTTCAAGTGCATCTGTACAACATATACATGTGCAGCATATATACAAGGAGTTTTTCCTCTTGAGCCAGTAGACTATCCCTCTTTTGAAGCTTTATTGCAACCCACAACTCCCGTCGTTAGACCTCATGGCAACCAGACCAAGTTGAGACGTACTTCCTTCACTAAAAGAAGAAGAGAGGTTCCGCCTAGAAGTACTACCCTCATATGCTACCCCAAGTCAAGGAAGACTGCCTCCTCACCACCTCATCCGTAGAGAGCTCGGTGCATAGTGCTGGTGTCCAAGTAAAGCCATAATCTATATGAGTCATGTGTTGTTGTTAAGTGCTCTACTTAGGCTCATTGAGATGACATGTGATCATAGCCTAGTGGACTCAAAGAATTAAGTCACCATGGACCTGAAAAGCCTTAAACCTAAGCCCTATAAGGTTCCTCTTAGGAATTAGGTGGATTAAGATCTTAATCAAGCTCCATTTCTCAATTTGATTCCAGGCTAGTTTAAATGTCAACTATCATCCAGAAAAACTATATACATATGTACAAAAGATGCTTATTTACACAAAGTTTACAATCATGCAAAATTTTTGAAAAATGTTTTGAAATCATGAAATGATGATGCATGAAGTGCAAGTTTTGAAAAAAGATATTTACACACATTTACACAAGATTTTTGCAAACTTTTGATTTTCAAAACATTTTGGAAAAATTTTGTACTATATACATAATTTTGATACAAAAATATTTACACCAGCTTTACATAAAAGATTTTTGAAATCATTTTACAAAAATAATTTGTACACTAGCTATTTATGTGCAAATAAAAGAAGATTATGTACATGAAAATTTTTAATTTTTGTGGTGTTTTAGCCATTTTATTTATTAACACACTCACACAAAGTACGAGTTATGGCTAAAGTATATATGAAATATATACACACCCCCCTATACTTAGCTCGAACGATGTCCTCAGAGTCAAGAGCGATGAAGAAGACATAACTCGTACCAGGTATAGGGAAGTGAAAAGAAAGGCTATATACAAAGAATCAAGAAGAAAATAGAAGTATAGCAGGTTGTACACTAAGGGAAAACCGAGTGGAGAATGTTTAGGGTCTACCCCCCCTATACTTAGGGTGAAATATCCCTAAGTATAGGCAGCAAAAATAGGGGTAGACAGAAACAAAAGAAATACTCAAAAGGTCTCACATCCCCCCTATACTTAGGGTAAAGTGCACCCTAAGTATAGCATAATCACACGATGAAGAAAGGGATGTGGGACTAAAGAATGTGGTGATATGGACATCTGGATCTATACAAGGCGGAAGATCAGTGAAACTCAGGCGTGAGATGCATTAGATGTGAGTCAAAGACCACATCTCACGCAAAATGAATAGGGGCAAGATCAATGACCCGCGACTCATGATCTAGAAATGGCTTGAGCCGTTGGTCGTTCACTCGAAAGGTACTCTCAGAAGACAACTCACATATGTCGATGCTACCGTTGTAGTGTACCTTTTTAACCAGATAAGGTTCCGTTCAAATAAAAGCAAAGGGTGCGTTATATGGGATTGACGACTGGCGAGGAAAATCGAGATGAAATGCCTCGCACAACGATTCAAAGCCCAAGAATTCACTTGGGCGTGAACCACCAATGATCGAGGTGAAAAAATGCAGAAGGAATCATCCCAAGAAGGTGCAAGACGCACCCTCGAAAAAGGCGAGAAAATAGGGTCAAAACCTAGTTCTGACACGCTACAGGGGTGGAGGACGCCTAGTTGACCGGGTCAACTAAGGTTTGCACCTGGTTGGTCCACGTGGACCAACCAAGAAAACCCCCAGGAAAAAGTTTTGTAAATTTGATTAAAAATAGATAATGAATTAATTAATTTTTGATTATTAAATAAAAAATGTTTATTATTCTATAAGGTATTTTATGATGATTTTTAATTATTTTTATGAGGTCTAATTTTACAATTTCCCTTTTATACCCTTTATAGGTATATTACCTATATATTTTATTAATTTATTTATATTTTGTGAATTTAATTGTATTTATTTTGTTTAATATTTTATAACTTTATAAAATACTTTTATACACTTAATTATATTTTTATTTTATTTTTCTGATGTAATTTGTACACTTAATAAAATATAAGTATAAATTGTACATGTATAAGTATAGGTATTATACCTATGTATAAATATACAAGTATTTTTATTTTGAATTTTCTTTGAGTTTTTATTCTGATTTTAAAATGCATAATTATTATAAATAATATTTACAAAAATTATAAAAATATAAAATTATAAAAATAATGAATAAATAATAAATTGAACATTTTAATCTGTACAATATACAATAGGGGTCCAAAACTCAACTTTCAAACCGTAGCTCCGCCAAATGCGTAACCACCGCCATTAAATAGCTTATTTTAAACTATATACAATTAAAGGTGAGTTTGATGCATTTGGAGTTTTTTTGTGAGATACATGTCCGAGAAGTTGGGATTCTGTATTTTTATTCAGATCACAACTTTTTATCTGTACATTATTTTTGAGTGAAACCAATTTTTTTTCTTTATTTAATTATCTACAACATTCATGTACAAAGTTTTTTAATTTGAAGAATAAAAAGTGGAACCAAAAATAGGTCCCAAAATGAATAAAGAAGGAATGAAAAACATTGTATTCTGGCCCTTATCTCCCTCTACTTTATTCCTTGTCGACCTATTCATCGAGATGCCTAGATCTCGGGGTTTCGGGTCATAAAATATTTACAATATTTTATTCTTTTTCTTTTCTTTTATTTATTCTATAATTTTGGCTTTAATTACAGTATTTTATACACTATTTACATGCACATACATGAATGCTAAGACGTAGGAATTAATGGTATTTACACGCATTTGCTAGGGTTTTTAAGGCCAAAATGATAGAATAAAGATGATGAAATGTGGATTCATCACATAACCACTGTCCTCGACCCACCTTCCCATCCCACATTAGCCCCCTTCCAGTTCTCCACGTTTAGCCACCTTCAGCCACCCAGATCACGCAGTGATCTGGAAAACCATGCTCCCTCCACCACTCTCGTCGGAGCACACTCCCATTCATCCCATCTACGACCTATTCCACGCCTAACTGGGTTGAGGTACTTTGCCCTCGACCCGCGAGTTTGTTGATGCAGGAATCGTGCATGAAGGACCCCATCTGGGGCAGACTTGAGGTTCCAAAGCACCTCCAGGAAGATACGACCTCCAGGGCTCAATCAGTGAGCCCCAGACTGTTTTGATGTTGCCCTCGACTTCGGAAGAACCCCCCAGTCTGTGGTGCCAATCAGAAACAAAGTAGATGCTCGGGGGAGGAAGGAAATCAAGAATGAAATTCAGGGAGGAGGTCCTTCATTCCTATTCTTCGTGCATAGCAGTGACTGCCAGACCAACATGGACGCCCAGTTTTAATTCGGATCGTTCAATCACGCAACACTCTAGCCATTTGATAAAGCCCAAGATCAAATACACACCGCAGATCGACGAAGCGGCATCGTCGCACCACGCAAAAACACATATTTAAGTGAATGAGCCTCAATCGCACGATGGCACACTTAATCGGGGTAAATTGCACTCTTAGCCCCGACTTTTTTGTATTTATTAAATAATCTTGTAAATAAAATGTGTAGTTTACATAAAATGGACATTTTGCAACCCAGGCCCTTGTAGTTATTGAAACTTGCATATGGGTCTTGTCTAGCTCAGCTCGCGTGCCGTGAGTTGGGCAAATTGCAAGGAAGTGCTTGCTTCTTTTTGTATTTTGATTTAATCTAATAAAATTTTATATACATTGTATATTTGTGGAAAAATGTATCGAGTCTCCTAAACTTTATTTTATTTACATATATACCCTTGCTAGTTTATGAATTTTGATGCTTGGATTTCATTTATCAAAAATAGCACGCAAGCCCTAAAATTATGCAAAAATAGGGTTAAATGTTTGCTAACATGTATTTTCATGCCACATTTTTATTTTAGCATTTTTGGTATTTTAACCATTTATTAAAATTAAAATGAACATGATTTTATCCTTGACTAAATTATAAAATACCGAAAAAATATAAAAATATTTCAAAAAATTCCCCCAAAAATATATATACAGTTTACTTTATTACATTTTAAATCCAGACCAAAAATCATTAAAAATAGAAAAAGAAAACACTTAAAAATTGAAAACCTCCTAAAATCCTTTATAAAAAATTATAAAATTTCTAAAAAAATCCAAAAATATATTTTTATGTTATATAATTTTCTTTATATTAATATCTTTATATTAAAATTAGTTTGGAGAAATTTAGAGATTTTTTGGTATTTTTCATCTCCATTTTAATTTTGGCCTATTGTTTTATTCCCATTTTACGATTTGTTTACTTTAAAAATATACAAAAATTAGCAAAATTCACTAATAAATCATAAAAATAGTAAAAAATTATTTAAAATCCAAAAATATTTAATTCTACAAGTTGTGATTATTTTAATTATATTTATGACTATATTATCTAGTATTGTATATATATTCTTCTATATCCTATATTATACATTTAAAAGAAAAAGAAAATACAACATATAAAAATATAAAAAGAAAATATAAAATATAAAAAAATAAAAACAAAATACAAAATTATCAAATAAAAAACAAACGATAAAAAAATACAAAATTTAAAACCCACAAAAACAATAAAATTAGACAAGAGAAAAGGACAATTTTTTGAGCTTAATTGCCCCCATATACCATTTTCTCCCTGAGTTCGACCTCTACACATGCTTACACCTATACACATTTGTTATAGAGTTATAATAAATTTTAACTCACATTTTGTGATATTCATTGCTTGATGATTTATTCGTAAGTTGATTGTTGATTGATTGGGATTTCATCTGCGGTCACTTCGATGACTGACGGTCCACCTTATGGATTGACATGACTTTGATGAAATATCTGTCACGTCGATTTTACTCTCTGTGGTTAGACATCTACACACTTGCTTGCTATACATTTAGTTGTAGAGAATAATAAATTTTAACTCACATTTTATGCTATTCATTGCTTGATTTATTCGTGGGTTGATTATTGATCGATTGAAGTTTAATAAGTGGTCAACACATCGATTGCGATTTCACCTTGTGAAACCATATGATTCTTGATAAATCTCTCTCATCAATAATGAGATGGCGACAATAGGTGATGAATCCACATTTCATCATCTTTATTTTATCATTTTGGCACCAAAAACCCTAGCAAATGCCTGTAAATACCTTTAATTTCACCATCTTAGCATTCATGCATGTGCATTTAATTAGTGTATAAAATACTGTAATTAAGGCCAAAATTATAGAATAAATAAAAGAAAAGAAAAAGAATAAAATATTGTAAATATTTTATGACCTGAAACCCCAAGACCTAGGCATCTTGATGAATAGGTCGACAAGGAATTAAGTAGGGGGAGATAAGGTCAGAAATACAGATAAATACCTTATTCATTCTTTATTCATTTTGGGACCTATTTTTGGTTTCACTTTTTATTCATCAAATAAAGAAACCTTGTACATGAAAGTTATAGATAATTTTATAAAGAAAAATACAAAATTGATTTCACTGAAAAATAATACACAGATAAAAAGTTATGGTCTGAATAAAAATCCAGAATCCCAACTTCCCAGACCCGTATCTCACAAATGAAAACTCCAAATGCAGCATACTCACCCTTAATTGTATATAGAATAAAATAAGCTATTTAATGACGGTGGTTTCGCATTTGGCGGAGCTACGGTTTAAAAGTTGAGTTTTGGACCCTCATTGTACAGTGTACATATTAAAATATTCAATTTGTTATTTAATCATTATTTTTGTAATTTTATATTTTTATAATTGTGTAAATATTACTTATAATATATATGTGCATTAAAATCAGAATAAAAATGCAAAGAAAATACAAAATAAAAATACTTGTATATATCATATACATAGATACTATACCTGTATGTATACCTATACAAAATACTCTTATAATTTATTAAATATAAAAAACATATCAGAAAAATAAAATAAAAATATATATATGTGTACATAAAAGTATCTTATGATTTTAGAAAATACAAAATAAAAATAATAAAAATAAAACACCTAAATAAAAATTAAATACTCAAATACATATGTATTATACCTATACAGGGCTAAAAAGTAAACTTGTAAAAATATACCTCATAAAATAAATTAAAAATCATAATAAAATACTACAGAAAATAACGAATAATTTTTATTTTATACTCATTATTTAATTCAGCCTATTTCTATTTTTAAATGAATTAACAAAATAATAAATTAGGGTTTTTCCTGGTTGATCCACGTGGACCAACCAGGAGGCGTCAACAGTTGACTTCGATCAACTGGACGCCCTACCCCCTGTAGCCCGTGTCAGGCTCGGTTTTTGAGCCATCTTCTTGGCTTTTTCCCAGCCGATTCTTTCACGATTTCGTGTTGCACCCTTCTGCAACATTATTCACCAACCATCTATCTAGCTCGCCCGAGCTTAATCTTGGTCTTTGGACCCAAGATTTGCTAGATGCTTGTCGATCTTTGGACCCATGTCACCTCGGGTCAAACCCAATATAAGCGACCCCCATCTTTGAATTCAAACTGAGTCCCCTTGGTCCACCCCTCTCCGCCTCTCTGGTGCTCTGAGCCTTGCTGGAGGTGACAGCTCCACCGCGAGCTTCTCAACCAAGGCGAACGAGGTCGAGGACGACTCCAGCACCTCCCGCAAGCCCGGCGGTCGAGGTATCTTCTTCCCTTTGGTTCCGGCCATTGAGGGCCCCTTCCCCCATTTATTTCTTGCTCATTAGCTTAGCCGTAGTCTTAGGAACATTAGCCCCCAAGAAATTTTAAGTTTCATCGATTCATTCGCCAAATCACAACCCCTCGCCGGAGCGCAACTCCGGCCAACCATCGTCGCTTCACCTTTCGCCTCGATTCCGTCCACCTAAGGTCCAGGCAGTTTGCCCTGGACCTCTTAATCATTTTTGTAGGGTCAAAGGGCGTTGACTCGCGCCTGGGCGCGATTTTGTTGCTCGCCGGAGCTCAGCCGAGCCCTCCAGCTCCGCCGACCGCCTACGAGTGCCACGGCCGTCGCCGTGGTCTTTTGACGCCTCCAGGAGAAAGAGAAGACCCTCAGGACGCTCCACGTCCATTTTGAAGCCTCGACGTCGTCGGAGCTGGACGGAGGAACTCGAGGAACTTCGCCCAGTCGGAGCTCCGCCGTGTTCTTCCACCTACCTCCCCAACCGTTGGATCTTGGAGCGCGCCCAGATAGCACAGCGGCCGTTGGATCTCCCCACGCCTCGACCGTCGATCATCCTTGGAGATCTGATCTCAGCCGCACATCCACGAAGCGTCATCGGCCGTCCATCGTGCGCCACGTGTTTAAGTGGCTCTCCATCCGCCGTTGGATTACGCGCCAAGGGTATTTTGCACATCCACCCTCGCGCATTTTGTATTTACTTTTTAGCATTTAAACTTTCGTCTGTAGTATAAAAACTTTGGGTTATTTGCATGTAAACCCCTAGTGTTTAGTTTATTTACATTCAGGTCCTGTACCACGTCACCTCACGTGCCTGTGCGCGTGAGGGGGTGGGCTTTTTGCAAGGACCCCCCTGGGGTTTATTTATTTCAGTTTAGTCCCAAAATTTTGTAATGCAGTGTAAAACTTTGGGACATTTTGCATTGAACCCCCTGATAGTTTTGAATATTGCATTCAAGTCCCTGCCAGGCGCGTGTTTCGCACGTGTTTGGCTTGGGAATTTTGTATTGAGGCCCCTCCGGGTTTTGTAATTTGTTTTTAATCCAGTAACTTCAAGTTTTAGTATAAAATTTCGTGGGAAAATTGCAATTTAACCCCTGGATGTTTGAGAAATTGCATGTATACCTCTGCCAGGCATGTTTAATGATTGTATGTTTGTTCTAATTAATTAGACCATCATTTCAAGTCCAAAAATTCTCAAAATTTGAACTTAAGCTCCTGTTAACTTGTGCTTCTATGCCATAGTTTTAGTTTTTGATTTTATTTTATTTTTATATTTATTAAAAATAAAAAACATGCTTTTTATTCACTGTCTAGCTTAGAAAATACCAAAAAAATAGTAAAATACCTCTAAAAATTCCAAAAAAATTCCCTAGTGTCTATTTTACTCTATTTCAGTGTCAGTCCAAAAATCACTAAAAATCTCAAAAGAAAAACACTAAAAATTCAAAAAAAAACTTCAAAAAATATATAAAATCAAGGAAAACTCAGAAAAATACAAACTCAGTTCCTGTTTATTCTATATTTTATTCTCTTTATTTGAAAATTAGTGTGAAAAATTTTGGTTGCTGTTTGCTAATTTTAATTTCTATTTTACTCACATCCAGCACATATTTCACTGTTTTCCTTTATTTCAGTATTTAAAATACCAAAAACACTTTGAAAAATTCCCAAAAATCACAAAAATAGTAAAAAATCCTAAAAATATCAAAAACATTTTATTTCTGAATTTTTGGTTATTTTTGCATATTTTTATAAATACTTTATCTTGTCTTTTATTACATTGCTTTTAAATTCCAATATTGAAAAAAAAATAAATATAAAATATAAAATTATAAAAATAGAAAATTAAAAATCAAAATACAAAATAAAAAATTAAATTAAAATAAAAAAATTTTAAAATTAAATACCCACAAAAATTCCTTTGATTGCTTGCTTAGTGTAGACACCACACATTCACACACACACTTGTATTTGAATTACCCTGCTTGCTCCCTGTGTTCGAACTCTCTGCATACTTGCCCTTTACATCATTTGTGCAGAGTTAAAAATAAATTTTAACTCCACATTTATTTCTAATTGTTGATCTTTAGTGTGGGTTAATTGTTGATTAGTTACATTTTATTGCGGGTCGCCACAACGACGTAGTAGTCCCGCCTTGTGTGGACTATTTAGACCCTCGATAAAGTGTGATTATCAAATGGCGCCGTTGCCGGGGAGCAACAACGAGTAGTTTACATTTTTGTTTGCTTGTGTTTGTTGTTTACCATAGCTTCATTTCATCTCTCTTACACTTTTGATATATCTATTGATTGAGCTATCTGACCATCCTTTCTTGTCTTCTTGCGAGGGACCGCGGAGCAAGGCGGATCGCCTAGGTGACCCGAAGCAACCTTGGGAAGCGGAGCCGGCCTTCTTAGGTCAAACCGGCAGGAGAGAGCAGGAGGAGTGAGAGAGAGTGGTAGTTTAGTTGCTTTTTATTTTTTGAGAGAGTGACCTATTAATTTGTAATAATACAGGTACTCGGACACTTGGACTCTTGGACACTATCGGGCCTAATTTCCGGGTGTCTGTTCACCCGGTGGCTCACCGCGGTTTTTATCGTGTTTTCTCGCTTGTCATTTTCCGGATTTGTTTTCCTTTTTCCTTTCTTTTGTGGATTGAGCCCTTAGCTATAGGTCCTGCTTGATTCGATTAGAATAGGTCCAAACACACTAATAACCTTTGCATGCTCCTATAGATCGTATTTGGACTTAGACTAATTAAGTAGTTGATCATTGGCCTTCGATCCGCGTGCCGCGAGCTCACTCCACACAAGCGCTTTCTCCTAACTCAAATGTGTTGAGCAGAGGAGGAGTGAGCCTAGACCGGACACTAGGATTGAGAGTTAGTGGTTAACTCGTGGTTCTTCACGATAGCAGTTGCCTACTCTAGGAAGATTTCCGCTTTGCATATCGCCATGTAGTTTAGGTTTACAAATTCTGCTTTGCATCACGCATGGAGAGAGCTGGGATTCGCTGTAAGTCTTCTCACTTTGCATGCATCATTTAGGCACAAAGGTGAGATTTCCACCTTGGTGTCGACTTGCACGGCTTTTCCAGCTCTTTTCTCCCTCTGTTTTTGGAACAAAGTAGGACAAAGAAAATACAAAAATCGTTAGGCGCTTGTTTGAATCTACTCAAAAGAAGCGATAACACCAAAAAAATTAAAAAAAGGGACTGCTAAGAAAACTTAACCAAAAATAAAATCGGTAATTGGATTCATTGCTTGGGGAGAGTAACACCCTCACTTGTATTCAGGTTGCATGGGAAGGTCTCCTTCCAAGTGAGGTGAGCGCTTCGTAAGGATTAGAGCCAAAAACCCAACTTGTGGCTGCCTTGTGTATCGCCTGGATTTCCGAAGTATTGGCGCTACTATCGTACGTAGTCGAGTAGGGCTTGGTCGCCATTGGTGACACACTATTGTGTGAGCATCGACCTTGTCCGAAGTACCGAGCTTAGGCCACACCTTCACGGGTGTGTCTGTCTCACAGGCTGCGTCCGAGTAGGACCTTGTACGCTCACGGGTGATTCCGTTGTGAGCGAGGTCCGAAGTATCGGTTTCGCCTATCGGCTTCCTCCCTCTATTTCTTTGGTTGAGTAGGGATCCAGGAAGGGTTACAAGGACCTCAAAAAGTGCAAGTTACATGTTACACAGGAGGAGGACAAGTACGGGGACACTTTCCCGGCAGTACTCTCTCTCCTTTAGGCGTAGCGCTCTAAGGACTCGTGAAAAGACTAATTCCTGAATCAAGCTAAAATTGACAAGATAAAAGCCGAACCTTCACGGCTTCATGTGTTGAGTTGGTGAACTCACCCTTGCTTTGTGTTTGGTTGCTAGATTTATTTAGGTCAAGATCAAAAACACCGCACAATCGTGCGCAATTCTGTTGCATCTCATTTCACTCTTCTTCTTCTGCATCCCCTCTGATCTCCCCAATAATCAAGATGATGGGACGGAGATCTCTTAGGCCGACCTTGTCGGCACCGCTATCCAGCACTCCTCCTTATTCATCTAGGAATACCTCGGAGAGTCCGCTCTCCGAGCCCGAGTTTACATCCACCCTGTTCCCCCTCGACCACCCTTCCCATTCTCCTTCTCTCAGTCCAATTGTTTTAGAATTCAGTACATCACAGAGTTCAGCTCATTCGACAGCACCTGAGATGGCCTCTTTTGCTTTTTCAGAAAATCCAGTGATGGCAGACAGAGGCGAGCACCCAGATGACCATGATCACCCTCCGTTCATAATTGATCAGGTGGCCATCAACAACTCCTTGTTAGCGTCCCTAGAGACCATGCAGAGATAGATCCGTGACCAGGGTACCTTCATGGGTGATCTGATGAGAGAGATAGCACAGATGAGAGAGAACCGACCTGGGGGCGGTGGCGGTGGAGGTGGAGGAGGAGGAGGACCTGACGCAGGAGGAGGCGATCTAGACGCTGAGAGACCACCACAGACCATCATGAGGGAATTGCACAACCCAGCTGCATCCCTCACTCATCGTTGGATCCGACTCCCGCTCATTCACGGAGATTTCGAGCTTCGGCCCCACACTATCCAGCTTCTACCCAAGTTCCATGGGTTGCCGACCGAAGAGCCGCACCTCCACCTCCAGGAATTCGAGATGATATGCAGCACCATCCATGATCGGTTGATGACCGAGGACACAATAAAGATGATTGCCTTTCCATTCTCGTTGGTTAATAGAGCCGCGTATTGGCTCAAGCATCTAGGGCAATTCATCGATACTTGTGCAGATCTTCGGACCGCATACTTGAAGAAGTATTACCCTCTCGGCCGGACCAACGCAACCAGAGCCATGATTAGCAACTTTGTAATGATCCCTAATGAACAATTCCATGAAGCTTGGGATCGCTTTCGAGAGCTCATCGACCGGTGTCCACATCATGACATATCCAAGCCCAACCTCGTACGAGTTTCTTCTGTGGGCTGACATCGGAGCTGCAGGGGCTAGTGAACGTCTCTTGCGGTGGGTCCTACTTCTCCAAGGGTGAAGATGACGTCTGTGCCATCTACAAGGGCATGGCAGAGAATTCAACCGTGATGGCCCAAGCCCGTGTCTACACACACCAGAAGCCCCCGCAAGGAGCGGGATCATTCCAGAGGATCGCCCGCATCGATGCCGGTCCCAATACAGTGTCAGTTGCCGCAGCCCAAACTGAATCAGCCGCAACCGACATGGGCATCATCAGTGAGAAGCTGGACCGCCTCGAGATCCTCGAGAAAAAGCAGATGCAAGGCATGGCCCAGATGGACCAAATTGCCAAGACCATGAGTGATCTGAAGACGCAGATCTTGTGCATCCAGGAGGCACAAACTCAGTCCCAACAGCCTCACAGATCACGTGCTGATCCGAGCAGTAGCAATGCCAACCAACCCTCTACCTCATACCGCCAGGTGAACCATATCCAGGCAGAGCCGGTTCCACTGCTACAGTACTACCCAGAGCGACCGCCATCTCAGGAGACTCAGATAGTGGTCTATCAGCCAGAGCAGCCACTGCCCGTTCTTCCTCCACCCTCCTTTGAGCAGGACCCATTGATGGAAGTCAATGGGATTTGGTACGACCGGTACCCTCAGCCCGGGATTCGTCATGATCACCCCGGATTCCGTTAGGGCAACGGTGGCTCCTCTTCCCAGCCGCAGAATCCTGCCCAAGGACATCAGAACAGCCAGCCACAACAACAACACCAACAGCCCCAATATGCCCAGCCACAACAGTATCAGAGTGGTCCTCGTCCCGCCTATCAGGGACAGCAGTGGAGGCAGCGACAACAGCCTCAGCAATCTTATCCCTGTCACTCCCAGTATCAACAGCAGCAGCAGCAACCCCATTTCCAGCAGGGACAACCATCCGGTTCTCAGGGTCCCACTTTTGAGAACCCAGCATTAGATGATCTTGCCCGCTTGCTCTCCGAACAGCGAGCATCCTTCAGGCAAGAAATGGATGAATTCCGGTAGGAAATGAGAAAAATTATCAAAGGCAAGGCCGCCATACCCGCTCAGATTGAACCCAATCCGAACAATCTGAAAAGGAAATCTGAGCAGGTAGAGTTTACAGAGGATACTTCTCCTAGTGACGATTTGAATGATATGTCTTATTCTTTGAATGATGCTGATTTTGTGACTACTAGGAGCGGTAGGATGCCAGCCGGCGGCGCCTCTCCTGAGCGACAACCAGATGCAGGACCAGGAGCGCCAGAGGAGCAGAGTAGCGGTGCTGATGCCGCTAATGATGATGTTGAAGACGGTGGTGCTGATCCACCCATGATGGAGTCCAGGACGACGGTGCTGATGCCATCGTGAGACCAGATGCAGACGGTGGTGCTGATGCCACCATTTTGGATGCTGAGCCCGAGCGCGGTGCTGATGCCGCAGACACAGGTGCTAGTGGTGGTGCTGAGGCCACCACATCTACTTTTATTGAGCCACCTCTGTGATGTTCCCACATTTTGTACCTATGGACTGTGGAAACAAAAAGAAAAACAAAAATATGAATAAAGGAAAGGTTTCTGTTCAAATTGCGGATCCATATGTGGTGAATGATGATTATTGTATGGATTCTCCTTCCTCACAGGCACAGGGACCGATTCCTAGTCCTACATCTGAGGAGGCCCCTACCATCCCCTTCCACGAGGCACTCCACCGAGCGAAGGGGAATAAAAGAGAAAATCCTAAAAAAAAATCATCAGGTAGAGTTCAGTAATCAGATGATAGACAGATTCTGCATTCAACTGACTCTACAAGAAGCACTTGAGCACATCCCCCTCTTCAAGAAGAACCTGAAAGAGAAAACTACTGTCCGCAGGAAGAGGAGGAACCACCGAGATCAAATCCATGTGCTCACTCATTCCACTTGCTGCACCATCCAGAACAAGCTGCCAGCCAAATGACCAGACGCAGGAGCTCCCCATGTCAGATGCGAGATTCAGGAGCAGCAGTTTGATCGGACTCTATTAGACAGCGGCTCTTCTATTAACCTTCTTCCGACAGCCTTACTCGACCGATTCGAGTTTGGTCCTCTTCTTAGGAGCAGGACAGTCCTTCAGTTTGCTGATAGGTCGACTAAGAGGCCAAAAGGGTTATTGAAAGACGTGGTCGTTACCATTCAGGGCCTGAAATTCCCCGTGGACTTCGTTGTGTTGGACATGGAGATCCCTGAGTCGGTAACTGATGCCCCCATCATACTCGGATGTCCATTCTTGGCCACAGCCAAGGCGGTGACCGACCATGATAGCGGGAACGTATGTTTTCACGTAGAGGGCGAAACCATACAAATAGATACGATCGAGGAAACCAGAGCCATAGAGTTAGAGTGCTCGGAGCAATCCAGTGAAGCAACGCAGATGACAGAGGAAGAGCTAGACATCTACCAGGTTTGTGATTTTGTGATGACTGATGATGAATCCAACTGGATAGATACTGTAGCACCGACCCTCGCCTTGCCTACAGATTCACTGTATCTACAGCTCATGGCAGTCGAGAGACGGGAGAGAAAATCCCTGGATGAGGATATACCTGAGGCTGACAGTGTTGTGATGAGTGGTGCAGATGATTTTCATTCATGCTCATCTTCTTCTGATCCCTCGGATTCAGACATTGACTGGGACGAGTTTGATAATTATTTGCCTTGTCTGATTCCTTCTGAGCCGACAACCATGATAGAGTGCGAGCCGGTACAGTTCATTGATGATTCAGCAAGCCGCCCTGTGTCAGAGATTCATACAGAGCGAGAGTTCTCTCATGCAGACCTAGTCGCCTTCACACAGACATATCAGAAGCCAGATTTGCCTCCTCCCAGTTGTCCAGAACTGAAGCCTCTGCCGCAGTCGTTGAAGTACAGATTCCTTGCGGGTGAGCCAGATATGCACCCAGTCATTATCTCAGCAGATTTGACTGGAGAGCAAGAATCTCGTCTGATGGAGGTTCTTGAAAGAAACTAGAAGGCAATATGTTGGAGCATAGCTGATCTCCAGGGGATTAGTCCGGCTCTGTGCTCTCATCACATCTATCTTGAGGATGACGCTAGGCCGTCGCGTGAGTTCCAGCGACGGTTGAACCCGAATCTTCGAGATGTAGTCATGAAAGAAATTTCAAAGTGGTGGAGCGCCGATTTTATCTACCCCATCTCCGACTCCAAATGGGTCAGTCCGCTACATGTGGTACCCAAGAAGACGGGTATCACTACAGTTGTCAATGAGTCTGGAGAGGAGATCGCTACCAGAGTACCAACTTCTTGGAGGGTCTGTGTGGACTACAGACGATTGAATGAGGCCACCAAGAAGGATCACTTCCCGCTACCCTTCATTGATCAGATTATCGAGCGGCTAGCAGGGAAGAGTCATTATTGTTTTCTTGATGGGTACTCTGGATACAATCAAGTGGCCATCGCGCCTGAAGACCAGGAGAAAACGACATTCACCTGTCCGTTTGGGACCTATGCTTTCAGACGGATGCCCTTGGGTCTATGTAACGCTCCGGCGACATTCCAAAGGTGCATGTTGTCCATATTCTCGGACATGGTGGGTGACTGTTTAGAGGTCTTCATGGATGACTTCTCGGTCTATGGCGACGGGTTCGATGCTTGTCTTGACTGCCTAGACCGTGTGCTTCAGCGCTGCATTGAGGTCAATCTTGTTTTATTTTGGGAGAAGAGTCACTTCATGGTGACTCAAGGGACGGTCCTTGGTCATATCATCTCCAACAGGGGCATGGAAGTCGATCCGGCCAAGGTGGATATCATCAGAAAACACAATCCACCGTCCAACTTACGTCAGTTACGATCTTTTCTGGGGCATGTCGGTTTCTACCGACGGTTCATTTAGGACTTTAGTCGTATTGCCCGACCGCTTACTGACTTGCTGACAAAAGACACCGAGTTTATTGTCAATGATAAGTGTCTTGAATCGTTTGAGACTCTCAAAAATATGGTTGTTTCAGCTCCTGTCCTTCAGCCACCCGATTGGTCTCTCCCATTCGAGATCATGACGGATGCTTCAGATTTTGCCATTGGGGCTGTGCTTGGACAGTGGAGGGATGGATTACCTTTTGCCATTCACTATGCCAGCTGTACTTTGGATGCCGCTCAGCGGAATTACACCGTGACTGAGAAAGAAATGCTGGCTGTAGTCTTCGCTCTTGATAAGTATCGATCGTATATTCTCGGATCTAGAGTGACTATTTTCACTGATCACACCGGCATCCGGTACTTAATGGCTAAGAAGGATGCCAAAGCACGTCTGACCAGATGGATCCTTCTGCTCCAGGAGTTTGATATTGAGATTAAGGATAAGCCTGGAGTCAAGAATGTGGTGGCGAATCATCTCTCCAGATTGGAGAATCTTGAGGAATCTGAACCCAACGCACCTATCACAGAGACGTTTCCAGATGAGGCGATCTTGGCTATCACCTCGCTCCCGTGGTACGCTGACATTGTGAACTATCTTGTCGCCAAGACAGTCCCACAAGGTTGGCCCTGGCAGAAACTCGAGACCTTCCTGGCGAAGGCCAAGTTTTATCATTGGGAGGATCCCATCCTTTATCATGAAGGAGGGGACAGTATCTGGAGGAGGTGCATTCCTCAAGAAGAGCATCATAGCGTCCTCACATACTGTCACAAGCTTGAGGCAGGAGGACATCATTCTGGAAAAAGAACAGCACAGAAGGTGCTTCAATCCGGCCTATGGTGGCCTACTCTCTTCAAGGATTCTGATGAGTTCGTGAAGAGATGTACTGACTGTCAGAAAATGAGAACCTGCGGACAGAGAGACATGATGCCCATGCAACCCATTCACTTCTGTGAGGTTTTTGATGCATGGGGGATTGATTTCATGGGTCCATTTCCTAAGAGTCAGGGATTCGAGCACATCCTGCTCGCTGTTGATTATGTCAGCCGATGGGTAGAGGCCATCCCCGCCCGAGCCGTAGATGCTAAAACCGTTTGCAAGTTCTTGAGGAAAAATATCATTTCACGGTTCGGGGTACCTAGAGTCTTGATTTCAGACGGGGGGTCTCATTTCATCAATGACAAGGTTAGGGCCCTTGCAGGCGAGTTCGGCATTGACCATCGGGTTGCCACTCCATATCACCCTCAGACTAATGGTCTTGCCGAAGTATTGAATTGGGAGATAAAGACTATCTTGCAGAAAGTTGTCCGTCCAGACCGAAAGGATTGGTCACAGCTTTTGGGCTCGGTCTTGTGGGCTTATCGGACTTCTTTCAAGAATCCATTGGGGACATCTCCCTTTCATCTCGTCTATGGCAAGCCGTGCCATTTGCCAGTGGAGATCAAGCACAAATCTTTTTGGGCAGCCACTGAGTTACTTTTAGATCCCGAGAGTATAGGAGACCAGAGAAGAGCAGAATTGGCAGCCCTGGAAGAACTGAGAGATACAGCCTTTTCGAACAGCCTACAGTATAAAGAAAAAGTGAAGACATGGCACGATTCGCATATCATCTATAAACAGTTTGAGCCAGATCAGAGAGTATGGTTGTTTGACTCCAGGCTAAAATTATTTCCAGGGAAATTACAGAGCAAGTGGAAAGGTCCCTATGTGGTTAGGAAGGTACATGACAATGGCAACATCGACATATCCGAACCGTCATCTTCCTCTACTTTCCGCGTCAATGGTCAACGCCTGAAACTATATCTTGATCATGATCCGCCGACCATTGACGTTGCCCCCATTCTTCTGGTATGAGATGTGCTCTTTGACTCACATCATCTGCATCTCATACATGGTGATCAATTCCATCTTCCGTTGTACAGATCCATCTGTTCATATCACTCTTTCATCTGTTGATTTATTTTCCTCTTTTCTTCTTTTCTTCTTTTCCGTTTCTAGTTTCTTTACCTGTCAAAAAGGTGCCACCCTTGTAGACAGTTTTCCATACTTAGGACGTACTTTGTCCTAAGTATAGGGGGGTGTGCACCCCGAGTTCTCTTTATCTTTTGATCCTCTCCATTGTCTCCTCTTCTTGTCTATACTTAGGGATATTTTACCCTAAGTATAGGGGGAGACAATCTGAGTACGATCTGTTAATTCCCACCCTTGACCCTCCCTGCATTGTATACAACCTGCTATACTTAGGATTATTTGATCCTAAGTATAGGGGGGACGGTCAACTTCTCATTCGTTGATTCATTCATTATTCATTTATTCTTTAGACTTGCCTATACTTAGTACGAGTGATGTCTTCTCTATTCTCTCCGATCTATGAGGACATAGCTCAAGCTAAGTATAGGGGGGCCGTATATACTACATATATACTTTAGCCATAACTCGTACTTTCGTATTTTCTTAATAATAGTATGGCTAATAATTCATTAAAATTCATTAGAATCCTTAATAAAAAGATGTGATCATTCCTCAAATTCTTTTTATACTTACTGATTAATAAATCAGGTGAAAATGTTTTTTTGCAAAATGTTTGAAAAATAGTTTAAAAATCTTTGTGAACAACTATTGAAAACTATTTTGAAAATGTTTTGTTACATGTTTTCAACCTGTGTAAAAATGTGTGGTTTGTAAAACTTATTTTCTTTGTCTGAAATAAAATGTTTGAAAAATGATTTGCAAATGGTTTGAAAAATGGTTGCAAAAATGTTTTGAAAAACCTATATATACTGTTTTGAAAGCCTTTGCAAAATGATTTTCAAATGTGTGTACATGTTTGTAAAGTGTTTGTAAAAATTATTTTGGACTATAGTTTTCAAAATTTGTGTGAAAAAGCTTGTGTCAAATAAGTTTGAGGAATATTTATATCACACCAAAATCCACTATATATATACTTATAAAATTGACCACTTACCCTTGTAAATTCTTAAAATCCACTTCTTGTAAATATAAGAAGCACTCCCGTGTAAATATTTCCACCCAGTTTTTAGCCAAATCTTTTTGTTTTCAAAAAGTCCAAAAACATTTGCAAAATTAAAATCCAAAAACATCTGAAAAATCTTTTTGAAAAATACAAAAAAATGCATATGCATCATCATCATATTTTCAAAAATCATAAAAATTTCAAAATCTTTGAAAATTGCATCACAAAAATATTTTCTGCATTGCATTGCATAGCATTAGCATTTTTCGGATTGAGTTTGATAGTTGAACAAGTCTAAGTAAAATCCGAAGATTGGAGCTTGATTGGACCTTAAAATCTACCTAATAACAGGAACCTTATAAGAACTGGGTTTGAGGTACTTCAGGTCTAGTTGTCTTAATTCTTTTAGGATCGCGGGACTTGGTTCAATGGATTCTTGACTGCCTAAGTAGAGTATTTCAGAGCAAACGCACGATTCTTGTTGATAATGACCTAACTTGGACACCTGCACCTTTCACATGGCTCGACTCAGTTGGAGTGGTGAGGGGATTGGATTTGCCGGTATGAGACGCACACAAGTGGAAACATTTGTCCTCCTCTAGGGAGGGAAGTGCACCCCAACCCGTCCAGTGATAAGGAAGTCTAAAGACAGGAGGCTGTGGGTTGCGATAAAGCTTCAAAAGAGGGATAGTCTACTGGCTCAAGAGGAAAAACTCATTATGTAAATGCTATTGTATATAGTATTTCAAAAAAAAAAGTTCAGGCATGTACAAAAATAAAAAGCCTGCAAGTATGTACAAAGTCAATAAGCAAGCTTGAGTTCCAAAGTCATATCATGTGAGCCTGCAGCAGGATGACTTGACTATACTGGTCTTGCATCCAAGGATAGGTAGCTACACTGGCTACCGTCCATTCTTCTCTTCACCCCCTCCTCTTGAGTCGGTTGCCACTTGAACTTAGAAGGGAATACCCCGCTCCTCGAGTATGGAGTTATTGGATTGGGGAATCATTGGGTTGTCGTACTGGAGAAGTCAGTTCTTTTATCATTCTAGTTGGGGAGAGCCACCATCACTTACACTGTACGAGTCAGATTCATAGTCGTAAGAGTTTGCATATGAGTTGATGTATTTCTGACCTGGCTATTGAGGACACTTGGACAGAGTTTTGGGATTCTCAAGGACTTTGGATTTCAAATTCGGTTCTCACTAAGGTTCCGCCCGCACTAAAATTCCAAAGGTCCGACTTAAGCTCCAAACTTTGATTTTGCAAAGACAAGTTCGATGATCAAATAAAAATCCAAGTTCTTCTTTTTCTTTTCTTTCTTTTTCTTTTTGCACTTATTACATAAGTGTTTGCTAGGGACTAGCAAAGGTAAAGTATAGGGGGATGATGAATCCACATTTCATCATCTTTATTCTATCATTTTGGCACCAAAAACCCTAGCAAATGCCTGTAAATACCTTTAATTTCACCATCTTAGCATTCATGCATGTGCATTTAATTAGTGTATAAAATACTGTAATTAAGGCCAAAATTATAGAATAAATAAAAGAAAAGAAAAAGAATAAAATATTGTAAATATTTTATGACCCGAAACCTCGAGACCT
Organism: Ottelia alismoides; assembly: GCA_037367405.1. Classification (NCBI taxonomy): domain Eukaryota; kingdom Viridiplantae; phylum Streptophyta; class Magnoliopsida; order Alismatales; family Hydrocharitaceae; genus Ottelia; species Ottelia alismoides. The sequence goes on along the minus strand of JAZKJV010007613.1, from coordinate 204,046 downwards.
AGGCATCTTGATGAATAGGTCGACAAGGAATAAAGTAGGGGGAGATAAGGTCAGAAATACAGATAAATACCTATACTTTTTATTCATTCTTTATTCATTTTGGGACCTATTTTTGGTTTCACTTTTTATTCATCAAATAAAGAAGCCTTGTACATGAAAGTTATAGATAATTTTATAAAGAAAAATACAAAATTGATTTCACTGAAAAATAATACACAGATAAAAAGTTACGGTCTGAATAAAAATCCAGAATCCCAACTTCCCAGACCCGTATCTCACAAATGAAAACTCCAAATGCAGCATACTCACCTTTAATTGTATATAGAATAAAATAAGCTATTTAATGGCGGTGGTTTCACATTTGGCGGAGCTACGGTTTAAAAGTTGAGTTTTGGACCCTCATTGTACAGTGTACAGATTAAAATATTCAATTTATTATTTAATCATTATTTTTGTATTTTTATATTTTTATAATTGTGTAAATATTACTTATAATATATATGTGCATTAAAATCAGAATAAAAATGCGAAGAAAATACAAAATAAAAATACTTGTATATATCATATACATAGATACTATACCTGTATGTATACCTATACAAAATACTCTTATAATTTATTAAATATAAAAAAACATATTAGAAAAATAAAATAAAAATATATATGTGTACATAAAAGTATCTTATGATTTTAAAAAATACTAAATAAAAATAAAAAAAATAAAACACCTAAATAAAAATTAAATACTCAAATACATATGTATTATACCTATATAGGGCTAAAAAGTAAACTTGAAAAAATATACCTCATAAAATAAATTAAAAATCATAATAAAATACTACAGAAAATAACGAATAATTTTTATTTTATACTCATTATTTAATTCAGCCTATTTCTATTTTTAAATGAATTAACAAAATAATAAATTAGGGTTTTCCTGGTTGGTCCACGTGCATCAACCAGGAGGTGTCAACAGTTGACTTCGGTCAACTGGACGCCCTACCCCCTGTAGCCCGTGTCAGGCTCGGTTTTTGAACCATCTTCTTGGATTTTTCCCAGCCGATTCTTTCACGATTTCGTGTTGCACCCTTCTGCAACATTATTCACCAACCATCTATCTAGCTCGCCCGAGCTTAATCTTGGTCTTTGGATCCAAGATTTGCTAGATGCTCGTCGATCTTTGGACCCCTGTCACCTCGGGTCAAACCCAATATAAGTGACCCCATCTTTGAATTCAAACTGAGTCCCCTTGGTCCACCCCTCTCCGCCTCTCTGGTGCTCTGAGCCTTGCTGGAGGTGACAGCTCCACCGCGAGCTTCTCAGCCAAGGCGAACGAGGTCGAGGACGACTCCAGCACCTCCCGCAAGCCCGGCGGTTGAGGTATCTTCTTCCCTCTGGTTCCGGCCATTGAGGCCCCCTTCCCCCATTTATTTCTTGCTCATTAGCTTATCCGTAGTCTTATGACCAATAGCCCCCAAGAAATTTTAAGTTTCATCGATTCATTCGCCAAATCACAACCCCTCGCCGGAGCGCAACTCCGGCCAACCATCTCCGCTTCACCTTTCACCTCGATTCCGTCCACCTAAGGTCCAGGCAGTTTGCCCTGGACCTCTTAATCATTTTTGTTGGGTCAAAGGGCGTTGACTCGCGCTTGGGCGCGATTTTGTTGCTCGCCGGAGCTCAGCCGAGCCCTCCAGCTCCGCCGACCGCCTGCGAGTGCCACGGCCGTCGCCGTGGTCTTTTGACGCTTCCAGGAGAAAGAGAAGACCCTCAGGACGCTCCACGTCCATTTTGAAGCCTCGACGTCGTCAGAGCTGGACGGAGGAGCTCGAGGAACTTCGCCCAGTCGGAGCTCCGCCGTGTTCTTCCACCTGCCTCCCCAGCCGTTGGATCTTGGAGCGCGCCCAGATAGCACAGCGGCCGTTGGATCTCCCCACGCCTCGACCGTCGATCATCCTTGGAGATCTGATCTCAGCCGCACATCCATGAAGCGTCATCGACCGTCCATCGTGCGCCACGTGTTTAAGTGGCTCTCCATCCGCCGTTGGATCACGCACCAAGGGTATTTTGCACATCCACCCTCGCGCATTTTGTATTTACTTTTTACCATTTAAACTTTCGTCTGTAGTATAAAAACTTTGGGTTATTTGCATGTAAACCCCTAGTGTTTAGTTTATTTACATTCAGGTCCTGTGCCACGTCAACTCACGTGCCTGTGCGCGTGAGGGGGTGGGCTTTTTGCAAGGACCCCCCTGGGGTTTATTTATTTCAGTTTAGTCCCAAAATTTTGTAACGCAGTGTAAAACTTTGGGACATTTTGCATTGAACCCCCTGATAGTTTTGAATATTGCACTCAGGTCCCTGCCAAGCGCGTGTTTTGCACGTGTTTGGCTTGGGAATTTTGTATTGAGGTCCCTCCGGGTTTTGTAATTTGTTTTTAATCCAGTAACTTCAGGTTTTAGTATAAAATTTCGTGGGAAAATTGCAAGTTAACCCCTGGATGTTTGAGAAATTGCATGTATACCCCTGCTAGGCCTGTTTAATGATTGTATGTTTGTTTTAATTAATTAGACCATCATTTTAAGTCCAAAAATTTTCAAAATTTGAACTTAAGCTCCTGTTAACTTGTGCTTCTACGCCATAATTTTAGTTTTTGATTTTATTTTATTTTTATATTTATTAAAAATCAATAACATGCTTTTTATTCACTGTCTAGCTTAGAAAATACCAAAAAATAGTAAAATACCTCTAAAAATTCCAAAAATATTCCCTAGTGTCTATTTTACTCTATTTTAGTGCCAGTCCAAAAATCACTAAAAATCTCAAAAGAAAAACACTAAAAATTCAAAAATACATAAAAACTTCAAAAAAATATATAAAATCAAGGAAAACTCAGAAAAATACAAACTCAGTTCCTGTTTGTTCTATATTTTATTCTCTTTAGTTGAAAATTAGTGTGAAAAATTTTGGTTGCTGTTTGCTAATTTTAATTTCTATTTTACTCACAGCCAGCACATATTTCACTGTTTTCCTTTATTTCAGTATTTAAAAATACCAAAAACACTTTGAAAAATACCCAAAAATCAAAAAAACAGTAACAAATCCTAAAAATATCAAAAACATTTTATTTCTGAATTTTTGGTTATTTTTGCATATTTTTATAAATACTTTATCTTGTCTTTTATTACATTGCTTTTAAATTCCAATATTGAAAAAAAATAAATATAAAATATAAAATTATAAAAATTAGAAAATTAAAAATCAAAGTACAAAATTAAAAATTAAAATAAAATAAAAAAAATTTTAAAATTAAAAACCCACAAAAATTCCTTTGATTGCTTGCTTAGTGTAGACACCACACATTCACACACACACTTGTATTTGAATTACCCTGCTTGCTCCCTGTGTTCGAACTCTCTGCATACTTTCCCTTTACATCATTTGTGCAGAGTTAAAAATAAATTTTAACTCCACATTTATTTCTAATTGTTGATATTTAGTGTTGGTTAATTGTTGATTAGTTACATTTTATTGCGGGTCGCCACAGCGACGTAGTAGTCCCGCCTTGTGTGGACTATTTAGACCCTCGATAAAGTGTGATTATCAATAGGCGAGGCAGAGTGAGCCATGAGTGAGCGGAACAAGGTGGTAAAGCTGAAGCTCCGTCGACCATAGATGTTGAAAAATACGCAAGAATATGCGAAATTATGTGAGACTCTACTCTACACTTCGCTACTGCTAACCTAAGGATTGCGAGGAGCGAAAGAAATAGGAGCTTACCCGTGCAGAGTGTCCGAAGCAGAGATGCGGCGTAGCACGTCGACGAGCAACGGATCTGGCCTCAATTCCATGCCAATCTTTATGCCCAGGGGCTGGACCAACTCTTGTTGCCACCAGGAACTTAATTCAAATCTTGGATCTAGGGTTAGGAGGCGGAAGAGGGATCAAATCTTGAAAGTTGGATGGAGGCGATGTCATATACAAGTGGTGACAGGGGCTGAGGAATCGAGGAAGAATTAAATTCTAAATCTAGGTCTTCAAATGCAAGTACAATGAATAACACAAAATGATATGCAGATACATTATGCACACAAAATGATGATGTAGATGAAATGAGCAACATAGAATAAATGCGGCAAAATGCAAACAGAATGCACATGAAATGATGCATGCACTTTTTATTTTATTTTATTTCAATAAAAATGTGATGCAATATGCAACAGAACACTATGTGATGCAAAGAATTAATTATGTACCAAAAATGCCCTAAAATAATCACTTCCATGCGTAATCAAAGAAGGGTTAATTTCAAAGACAAATTAAGCAATAAATGAATTAATAACATCAAGTAATGAAGATCAATTGATACTATAAATATCAAAATATAACATGTTCAATTTAGTGTCAAATCAATAAATAAAATATGCCATTGTGAAGAGAGTAAAATTAACAACAAAATAAAACTAAAATCAACTTAATTGGAGTTGGCATGCTCAATATATTGATCAAAAAAGTGCAAGAGCATAAATGTAAAGAAAAACATGGAAATAAATTGATAAATAATTACAAAGGCCCTTGAGGGACCTATTTGCAATTTTCAAAAGTTGGAAGGGCCTCCCAGATATTTTTCCTTATGCGTGGGGTCTTTATACAATATTTGAAAGATGGCAGGGCCTCCATGTAAAATACCCAGGCACATACATGAGGCACACACCTGAGGACCTGGACGTAATTTTAGGGAAAGTCCGATGCTGATCTGCAATTGACCCGACCCCCACGTGCGGGGCACATGGGGCTAGGTCTGGTGGTGGTTGCAGCTTCGGGTGTCGACGCGGAGCTTTGGACATGGCTTAGTCCACCCGAGCCTAGAGGTTCATGACGGAGGTTCAGAGATCATCTGAGCCGTCCGATCGAAGTGATCAGACGATACATGTACGTCCTCATCTCTCAGCAGTGCTGATAACTAGGAATTTCTAACGGTCTTGTATTCCACACGAAGCGGGAACACGAAGGTCACTGCGGTGACTGCTAAAAATCCCTAATTAATCAACAATTAACCCACACTCAATCAATCAAGCAATGACAAGCAGTGTGAAGTTAAATTTTTTTAATTCTACATAAATGGTGTATAGAAGCAAGTACGTAGAGAGTTCGAACACAGGGAGTAAGGTAGGGTAGATCAAACAGGTGTGTGTGTGAGAAAGTGATGTGTATGTCTACACTATGCAAATGCAAATATTTTTGTGGGTTTTAGATTTTTAATTATTTTTTATTTAATTTTTAATTTTGTATTTTGATTTTTAATTTTCTGATTTTATATTTTTTTATATTTTTCAATATTGGAATATATGAACTATATAATAAAGAGGTGATAAAATATTTATAAAAATATGTAAAAATACTCAAAAATTCAGAAATAAAATATTTTTGGTTTTTTTTATGATTTTTTACTGTTTTTGTGATTTTTGGGTATTTTTCAAAATCTTTTTGTTATTTTTAAAAGGCAAAATAAAAGAAAAACAGGGAATGAGCTACTAGCTGAAGGTAAAATAGGAATGAAAAATATCAAACAGCCACAAAATTTTTCCAAACTAATTTTAAAATAAAGAGAATAAAATGGGTAACCTACAGGACTTGACTTTCTATTTTTCTAATTTTCTACGAATTTATAGATTTTTTTGAAGTTTTAAGATGTTTTCTAATTTTTAAGGTTTTTCTTTTGAATTTTTTAGTGATTTTTGGACTAACACTAAAATAGGATAAAATAAACAGTAGGTAATTTATTTGGAATTTTTTAAGGTGTTTTAATATTTTTTGGCATTTTCTAAGGTAGACAATAGCTATGCATATTTTTTATTTTTAATAAATGCTAACATGCAACAAAAATGAAAAATAAAAATATGGCGTGCAAGTGCAAGTTAACATGAGCCTATGTTGAATTTTTGGGATTTTTTTTCGAATTAAAATGATGCCTTAAATAAATGGATCAAGCAAGCAAAAATATGTAGCCTAACAGGGGTATAACTGCAAATATCACAACATCCAGGGGCATACATGCAAATTTCCAACAAAAGAATATACAGAATATTCACTTTAATGGACCAAATACAAATTTCCAAACCCGCACGGGTACAGGTGCAAAATGTCCACCAGGGCGCGTGACTTGCACGCGTCTGAGAAGGACCTGGTTGCAATTTTCAAAACCTTGAGGATTTACATGCAAATGTACCAAAATTTTTACACTTAATTCAAAAATTAGAGCACTAAAATGAAATATCCAAAAGGCCGAGGGCCTCTCTGCAAAAAGCCCCGCACCTCACGTGAACAGGTCACGTGAGGTGACGAGGTAGAGGACCTAGTTGCAAATACTTAAAGTCCGAGGGACTAATTATAAAAGTTACAAACTATTTTAAACTACCACTTAAAGTTTATGGACTAAAAGCAAATTACAAAAGGGGCGCGTGTATACTTGCAAAATTCCCACGCTGGGCGAGATCGAACGGCTGTGGATGCCGATGATGCGTGGCGCCAATCCAACGGTCGACGGCTGGGCTCGATCCAACGGTGTGCCCCGAGCCACTTATCCACGTATCGTGACGAGGTTGCGCGATGCCCCTTCGCGTCCCAACGACCGAGATTAGATGCTGCGATGCTGATCGGACGACTGAGGCACAGAAGATCTGACGATGGCTGTAGCTCTGGGGATGGAGCTCGATCGGGCGGCTGGGGACCTTCCTGCAAGAACATGGAAGAACCCAGCCTCCGACGAACTTCAAACAATGTTGGGGCGCTGCTCCGGCCTTCGTCTTCGTCGCAGAAGGTCCCAAACGTAGCCTGGAAGAGTCCTGAGTCCACCGGCGGAGCCAATATGGCTCGAGAGGCACTGGTGCTCCGCGGCGAAGCCCGGGAAGAATGGCGGCCCAGATACCTTTGGCCTTCCAAAATCGACCCTTCGCGGGGGTCTTTTGAGCTCCTGCAACTGCCAAAATGGTCAATGGAGGTGAGGGCAAAATGCCTCGACCTCCAGGGGGCTCTCACAAGGGGCGAACGGTGATTTCGATGCTCGCCGGAGCTTGCTTCGGCGAGGGTACTCGATTGATCAAATCGATGAGAGTTTGGACAAGAAAAGGGGACCTAAGTGATGCTAAGACTACAAAGATCGAAAAGAGAATGAAAATGGAGTGGATAGACACCTCAAGGGGGGTACCCGAGGTTGATGTACCTCGAAGGGAAAGTCACCGGAGGTGGGGGTGGAATACGCCCAGGTCGTGTCGATCCGCCGCCTTGAAGAGGGAATCTTGGAGCTGTCACCTCCAAGACGCTCGAGCGAGTCCAAGGGGGGTCAGAACTGGATGATTTGCGGTTCGAATTTGAATCGAAATTCAAAGTTCGCTTAAGTAGGGTTGACGGACTTGGGGGAAGACCGGGGCGTAGTGGTTGAATCGATGCATGACAGCCTATGTAAACATCTGGGCGAGTATGAGGGAGGAACGAGGAACATCTTTGCAGAAGGAGGCGACCTCAAAGGATGAAAGACAAGACCTCGAAAAATCCACAAAGGCGGGGAGAAAACGAGGTCACTGACATGTTACCAGGGCTAGGACAGCTAGTTGACCAAGGTCAACTTTGACTGTCCCCTGATTGGTCCACGTGTACCAATTAGGAAAAAGCCCTGGAAAAAGATTTATTAATTAAATAAAAAATAGTAAATTAATTAATTTAATTTCGATTATTAAATAAAAAATGTTTATAATTTTATAAAGTATTTTATAGTGATTTTTAATTATTTTTAGGAAGTATATTTTTATAAGTTTACTTTTATGCCCTTTATAGGTATAATATCTATATATTTTATTAATTGATTTTTATTTTGTGATTTTAATTTATTTATTTTAATTTATTATTTTATATAATTATAAAATACGTTTATATATGTAATTATATTTTTATTTTATTTTTCTGAATTATTTTGTATATTTAATAAAATAGAAGGAGTAATATTATAGGTATAAGTATAGGTAGTATACCTATGTATTATATTACAAGTATTTTATTTTGTATTTTATTTACATTTTCATTCTGATTTTAATATACAAACATATTATAAGTATTATTTACAAAATTATAGAAATACAAAATTACAAAAATAATGAATAAATAATAAATTGATTATTATTTTAATCTGTACAAGTATACAAGTAGGGTCCAAAACTCAACTTTCAAACCGTAGCTCTGCCAAATGCGAAACCACCGCCATTAAATAGATTATTTTATTCTATATACATTTAAAGGTGAGTTTGCTGCATTTGGAGTTTTCATCTGTGAGATACGGGTCTGGGAAGTTGGGATTCTGGATTTTTATTCAGACCATAACTTTTTATCTGTACATTATTTTTCAGTGAAATAAATTTTATATTTTTCTTTATAAAATTATCTACAACTTTCATGTACAAAGTTTCTTTATTTGATGTATAAAAAGTGGAACCAAAAGTAGGTCCCAAAATAAATAAGAAATGAATTAAAAAGTATAGGTATTTTGACTGTACTTGACCCTTATCTCCCCCTACTTTATTCCTTGTCGACCTATTCATCAAGATGTCTAGGTCTCGGGGTTTCGGGTCATAAAATATTTACAATATTTTATTCTTTTTCTTTTCTTTTATTTATTCTATAATTTTGGCTTTAATTACAGTATTTTATACACTATTTACAGGTACATGCATGAATGCTAATATGCTCTAATTAAAGGTATTTACAGGCATTTGCTAGGGTTTTTGAGGCCAAAATGATAGAATAAAGATGATGAAATGTGGATTCATCATCCCCCTATACTTTACTTTTGCTAGTCCCTAGCAAACACTTATGCAATAAGTGCAAAAAGAAAAAGAAAGAAAAGAAAAGGAAGAAGGTGGATTAATTTTGATTATCAAACTTGTCTTCACAAAATCAAAGTTTGGAGCTCAAATTGGACCTTTGGAATTTTAGTGCGGGTGGAACCTTACTGAGAACCAGATTTGAAATCCAACAGTCCTTGAGAATCCCAAAACTCTGTCCAAGTCTCCTTAATAGCCAGGTCAGAAATATCTCAACTCATATGCAAACCCTTACGACTATGAATCTGACTTGTACAGTGTAAGTGATGGTGGATCTCTCCAACTGAAATGACAAAGAAACTGACTTCTCCAGTACGACAACCCAATTATTCCGCAATCCAACAACTCCATCCTCGAGGAGCGGGGTATTCCCTTCTAAGTTCAAGTGGCAACCAGCTCAAGAGGAGGGGATGAAGAGAAGAATGGACGGTAGCCAGTGTAGCTACCTATTCTGGGATACAAGACCAGTGTAGTCAAGTCATCCAGCTGCAGGCTCACATATTTGACTTTGGAACTCAAGCTTGCTTATTTTCTATACAACATATTCACATACTTTGCAGGCATTTTATTTTTGTACAATCCTGTCTCTTTTTTTTCTTTTTTTTGAAATACTATTCACAACAGCATTTACATAGGGAGTTTTTCCTCTTGAGCCAGTAGACTATCCCTCTTTTGAAGCTTTATTGCAACCCACACTCTCCTGTCTTTAGAATTCCTCATCACTGGACGGGTTGGAGTGCACTTCCCTCCCTAGAGAAGGACAAGTGTTTCCACTTGTGTGCGTCTCATACCAGCAAATCCAATCCCCTCACCACCCCAACTGAGTTGAGCCATGTGAAAGGTGCATGTGTCCAAGTTAGGTCATTATCAACAAGAGTCGTGCGTGAGCTACGAAATACTCTACTTAGGCAGCCAAGAATCCATTGAACCAAATCTCGTGATCCTCAAAGAATTAAGTCAACTAGACCTGAAGTACCTCAAACCCAGTTCCTATAAGGTTCCTGTTATTAGGTAGATTTTAAGGTCCAATCAAGTTCCAATCTTCGGATTTTACTTAGACTTGTTCAACTATCAAACTTAATCCGAAAAATTCTCATGCTATGCAATGCGATGCAGAAAATATTTTTGTGATGCAATTTTCAAAGATTTTGAACTTTTTATGGATTTTTGAAAAGATGATGATGATGCATATGCAATTTTTTTGTATTTTTCAAAAAGATTTTTCAAATGTTTTTGGATTTTAGTTTTGCAAATGTTATTGGGATTTTTGAAAACAAAAAGATTTTTGGCTGAAAACTAGGTTAAAAATATGTACACGGGACTGCTTCTTATATTTACAAGAAGTGGATTTTAAGAATTTACAAGGGTAAGTGATCAATTTTATACATATACATAAAGTGTATTTTTGGTGTGATGAATCTATTCCTCAAACTTATTTAACACATGTTTTTCAAACAAATTTTGAAAACTATAGTCCAAAATAATTTTTACAAATAATTTTACAACATGTACACACATTTGAAAATCATTTTTGCAAAGGTTTTCAAACAATATGTATAGATTTTTCAAAAGATTTTTGCAACCAATTTTCAAACCATTTGCGAAGCATTTTTCAAATATTTTATCTCACACAAAGAAAATGATTTTTCAAAACAAAATGTTTTTACAAAGGTTGAAAACATGTAACAAAACGTTTTCAAAAGATTTTCACAAAGATTTTCAAACTATTTTTCAAACATTTTGCAAAAAACATTTTCACCTGATTTATTAATCAGTAAATACAAAAATAATTTGAGGAATAATCACATCTTTTTATTAAGGTTTTTAATGAATTTTAAAGAATTATTAGCCATATTATTAAGAAAATACAAAAGTACGAGTTATGGCTAAAGTGTATACGTAGTATATACGACCCCCCTATACTTAGCTTGAGCTATGTCCTCATAGATCGGAGAGAAAAGAGAAGACATAACTCGTACTAAGTATAGACAAGTCTAAAGAATAAATAATTGAACCAATGAGAAGTTGACCGTCCCCCTATACTTAGGATCAAGTAATCCTACGTATAGCAGACTGTACACAACGCAGGGAGGGTCAAGGGTGGGAATGAATAGATCGTACTCAGATTGTCTCCCCCTATACTTAGGGTAAGATATCCCTAAGTATAGACAAGAAGAGGAGACAATGGAGAGGATCGAAAAGAATAGAATCAACTCGGGGTGCCAACCCCCCTATACTTAGGACAAAGTACGTCCTAAGTATGGAAAACTGTCTACAAGGGCGTCACCTTTTTGATAGATAAAGAAAATAGAAAAGGAAAAGAAGGAAAGAAGAAAAGAGATTAACAGATGAAAGCATGATATAGATAGATGATCTGTACAGCGGAAGATGGAAGTGATCGCCATGTATGAGATGCAGATGATATGAGTCAAAGAACACATCTCATACCAGAAGAATGGGGGCAACGTCAATGGTCAGCGGGTCGTGATCTAGATATAGTTTCAGGCGTTGACCATTGACACAGAAGGTAGAGGAAGATGACGGTTCGGATATGTCAATACTGCCATTGTCATGTACCTTCCTGACCACATATGGACCTTTCCACTTGCTCTGTAATTTCCCTGGAAATAATTTCAGCCTGGAATCAAATAACCATACTCTCTGATCTGGCTCAAACTGTTTATGGCTGATATGGGCATCATGCCATGTTTTCACTTTCTCCTTGTACTGTAGGCTGCTAGAAAAGGCTGTGTCTCTCAGTTCTTCCAGGGCTGCCAACTCTGCTCTCCGCTGGTCTCCTATACTCTCGGGATCCAATAATAGCTAAGTTACTGCCCAAAGTGACTTGTGCTTTATCTCCACAGGAAGATGGCACGACTTGCCATAGACGAGACGAAAGGGAGATGTCCCCAATGGGTTCTTGAAGGACGTCTGATAGGACAACAAGACTGAGTCCAAAAGCTGTGACCAATCCTTTCGGTCTGGGTGGACAACCTTCTGCAAGATAGTTTTTATCTCCCGGTTCGAGAATCGGCAAGACCATTAGTCTGAGGGTGATATGGCGTGGCAACCCAATGGTCAATGCCGAACTCGTCTACAAGGGCCCTAACATTGTCATTGATGAAATGAGACCCCTCGTCTGAAATCAAGACTCTAGGTACCCCGAACCGTGAAATGATATTTTTCCTCAAAAATTTGCACACGGTTTTAGCATCTGCGGCTCGGGCGGGGATGTCCTCAAGCCATCGGCTGACATAATCCACAGCGAGCAGAATATGCTCGAATCCCTGACTCTTAGGAAATGGGCCCATGAAATCAATCCCCCATGCATCAAAAACCTCACAAAAGTGAATGGGTTGCATGGGCATCATGTCTCTCTGTCCGCAGGTTCCCATTTTCTGACAGTCAGTACATCTCTTCACGAACTCATCAGAATCCTTGAAGAGAGTAGGCCACCATAGGCCGGATTGAAGCACCTTCTGTGCTGTCCTTTTTCTAGAATGATGTCCTCCTGCCTCAAGCTTGTGGCAGTATGTGAGGACGCTATGCTGCTCTTCTTGAGGAATGCACCTCCTCCAGATGTTGTCCCCTCCTTCATGATAAAGGACAGGATCCTCCCAATGGTAAAGCTTGTCCTTCGCCAGGAAGGTCTCGAGCTTCTGCCTGGGCCAACCTTGTGGGACCGTCTTGGCAACAAGATAGTTCACAATGTCGGCATACCACGGGAGCGAGGTGATAGCCAAGATCGCCTCATCTGGAAATGTCTCTGTAATAGGTGCGCTGGGCTCAGATTCCTCAAGGTTCTCCAGTCGGGAGAGATGATCCGCCACCACATTCTTAACTCCAGGCTTATCCTTAATCTCAATATCAAATTCTTGGAGCAGAAGGATCCATTTGGTAAGGCGTGCTTTGGCATCCTTCTTAGCCATTAAGTATCGGATGGCGGTGTGATCGGTGTAGATTGTCACTCTAGATCCAAGAATATAAGATCGATACTTATCCAAAGCAAAGACTACGACCAATATCTCTTTCTCAGCCACAGTATAATTCCGCTGAGCGGCATCCAAAATCCGGCTGGCGTAGTGAATGGCAAACGGCAATCCATCCCTCCTCTGTCCAAGCACAGCCCCAACGGCAAAATCTGAAGCGTCCGTCATGATCTCGAAAGGGAGAGACCAATCGGGTGGCAGAAGGACAGGAGCTGAAACAACCATACCTTTGAGAGTCTCAAAAGACGCAAGACACTTATCATTGACAATGAACTCGGTGTCTTTCGTCAGCAGATCAGTAAGCGGTCGGGCAATACGACTGAAGTCCTGAATGAACCGTCGGTAGAAACCGACATGCCCCAGAAAAGACCGCAATTGACGCAAATTGGACGATGGATTGAGTTTTCTAATGATATCCACCTTGGCCGGATCGACCTCCATGCCCCTATTGGAGACGATATGACCAAGGACCGTCCCTTGAGTCACCATGAAGTGACTCTTCTCCCAAGACAATACAAGGTTGACCTCAATACAACGCTGAAGCACACGGTCTAGGCAGTCAAGACAAGCATCAAACCCGTCGCCATAGACCGAGAAGTCATCCATGAAGACCTCTAAACAGTCACCCACCATGTCCGAGAAAATGGACAACATGCACCTTTGGAATGTCGCCGGAGCGTTACATAGACCAAAGGGCATCCGTCTGAAAGCATAAGTCCCAAACGGACAGGTGAATGTCGTTTTCTCCTGGTCTTCGGGCACAATGGCCACTTGATTATATCCGGAGTACCCGTCAAGAAAGCAGTAATGACTCTTCCCAGCTAGCCGCTCGATAATCTGATCAATGAAGGGTAGTGGGAAATGATCCTTCTTGGTGGCCTTATTCAATCATCTGTAGTCCACACAAACCCTCCAAGAAGTGGGCACTCGGGTAGGGATCTCCTCTCCAGACTCATTCACAACTGTAGTGATACCCGTCTTCTTGCGTACCACATGTAACGGACTAACCCATTTGGAGTCGGAGATGGGGTAGAGATAAAATCGGTGCTCCACCACTTCGATATTTCTTTCATGACCACATCTCGAAGATTCGGGTTCAGCCGTCGTTGGAACTCACGCGACGACCTAGCGTTATCCTCAAGATAGATGTGGTAGGAGCACAGCAGACTAATCCCCTGGAGATCAGCTATACTCCATCCTATCGCCTTGCGATTTCTTTCAAGAACCTCCATCAGATGAGATTCTTGATCTCCAGTCAAACCTACTGAGATAATGACTGGGTGCATATCTGGCTCATCCGCAAGAAATCTGTACTTCAATGACTGCGGCAGAGGTTTCAATTCTGGGAAACTGGAAGGTGGCAGATCTGGCTTCTGATATGTATGTGTGAAGGCGACCAGGTCTGCATGTGAGAACTCTCGCTCTGCATGAATCTCTGACGAAGGGAGCCCTGCTGAATCATCAATAGACTGTACTGGCTCACACTCGGTCATGGTTGTTGGCTCAGAAGGAATCAGACAAGGTAAATATTCATCAAAATCATCCCAATCAATGTCTGAGTCCAAGGGATCTGAAGAAGATGAACATGATTGAAAATCATCAGCACCACTCGTCCCAACACTGTCAGCCCCAAGTGTATCCTCGTCCAGGGGTGTGCTCTCCAGGCTCTTGACTGCCATAAGCTTTAGATATAGTGAATCTGTAGGCAAGGCGAGGGTCGTTGCTACAGGATCTGTCCAGTTGGATTCATCATCTGTCATCACAAAATCACACTCCTGGTGGATGTCTAGCTTTCCTCTGTCATCTGTGCGGCTTCGCTGGACTGCTCTGAACATTCTAGTTCTCTGGCTCTTGTTTCTTCGATCGTCTCTATTTGTATGGTTTTGTCCTCTACGCGAAAACGTACCTTCCCACTATCATGATCGGTCACCGCCTTGGCTGTAGCCAAGAATGGACGTCCGAGTATGATGGGGGCATCAGTTACCGATTCAGGGATCTCCATGTCCAACACAACAAAGTCCACGGGGAATTTCAGACCCTGAATGGTAACGACCACGTCTTTCAATAACCCCTTCGTCCTCTTAGTCGACCTGTCAGCAAACTGAAGGACCGTCCTGCTCCTAAGAAGAGGACCAAACTCGAATCGGTCGAGTAAGGCTGCCGGAAGAAGGTTAATTGAAGAGCTGCAGTCTAACAGAGTACGATCAAACTGCTGCTCCTGAATCTCGCATCTGACATAGGGAGCTCCTGCATCTGGTCGCTTAGCTGGCAGTTTGTTCTGAATAGTGCAGCAAGTGGAATGAGTGAGCACATGGATCTGATCTCTGTGGTTCCTCCTCTTCCTGCGGACGGTAGTCTTCTCTTTCAAGTTCTTTTTGAAGAGGGGGATGTGCTCAAGTGCTTCCTGTAGAGTCAGCTGAATGTGGAATCTATCTATCATCTGATTGTTGAACTCTACCTGCTGATCTTTTTTTGGATTTTCTCTTTTGTTCCCCTTCGCCAGGTGGAGTGCTTCAGGGAAGGGGATGGTAGGGGATTCCTCAGATGGAGTACTAGGAATAGGTCCTTGTGCCTGTGAAGGAATAGAATCCATACAATTAGCATCATTCAACACATATGGATCCGCAATTTGAACAGAAACCTTTCCTTTATTCATATTTTTGTGCTTTTTGTTGTTACCACAATCCATAGATACAAAAGGTGGTAACACCACAGAAGGAAGCTCAACAAAAGTAGATGTGGTGGCCTCAGCACCACCACCGGCACCTATCTTCGCGGCATCAGCACCGCGCTCTGGCTCTGCATCCAAAATGGTGGCATCAGCACCACCATCTGCATCTTGAATCACGACGGCCTCAGTACCGTCATCTGGCTCTCCATCGTTGGCGGCATCAGCACCACCGTCTTCAACATCATCATTAGCGGCATCAGCACCGCTACTCTGCTCATCTGGCGCTTCTGGTGCTGCTTGAGGTTGTCTCTCAGAAGAGGCACCGCCGGCTGGCATCCTACCACTCCTAGTAGTCACAAAATCAGCATCATACAAAGAAGAAGACATGTCACTCAAATAATCACTAGGAGAGGCATCCTCTATAAACTCTACCTGCTCAGACTTTCTTTTCAGATTGTTTGGATTCGGTTCAATCTGAGCTGGTATGGCGGCCTTACTCTTGATGATTTCCCTCATCTCCTGCCGGAACTCATCCATTTCCTGCCGAAAGGACGTTCGCTGTTCGGAGAGCAAGCGGGCAAGGTCATCTAAAGCTGGGTTCTCGAAAGCTGGGGCCTGAGAACCGGATGGGTTCCCTTGTGGGAAATGAGACTGCTGCTGCTGGTACTGGGGAGGATGGGGATAAGACTGATGAGGCTGCTGACGCTGCCTCCACTGCTATCCCTGATAGGCGGGACGAGGACCCTGCTGGTATTGTTGCTGGGCGTACTGGGGCTGCTGCTGCTGCTGTGGCTGGCTATTCTGCTGTCCTTGGGCAGGAGGATGCTGCTGAGATGAGGAGCCACTGTTGCCCCAACGGAATCCGGGGTGATCGCGACGAATCCCGGGCTGAGGGTACCGGTCGTACCAAATCCCATTGACTTTCATCAATGGCTCCTGCTCGAAGGATGGTGGAGGTAGAACTGCCAGTGGTTGCTCCGGCTGATAGATCACCATCTGAGTGTCCTGAGATGGCGGCTGAGCTGGGTAGTACTGTAGCAGCGGGACCCTCTCTGCCTGGATGTGGTTAACCTGGCGGTACGAGGCAGAGGGTTGGGATGAGCTGCTACTGCTCGGATCAGCTCGTGACCTAGGAGGCTGCTGGGAAGAAGTCTATGCCTCGTGGATGCAAAGAATCTGCATCTTCAGATCACTCATCGTCTTGGCAATCTGGTCCATCTGGGTCATGCCTTGCATCTGCTTTTTCTCGAGGATCTCAAGATGGTCTAGTTTCTCACTGATAATTCCCATGTCGGCTGCGACTGATTCTGCTTGGGCTGCAGCTACCGACGAAGTGTGAGGACCAGCATCAATGCGGGCGATCCTCTGGAATGATCCCGCTCCTTGCGGGGGCTTCTGCTGCGTGTAGACGCGGGCTTGGGACATAACGGTTGAGTTCTCTGCCATGCCTTCATAGATGGCCCAAACATCGTCTTCACCCTTTGAAAAATACGACCCACTACAAGAGGCGTTAACAAGCCCCTGCAGTTCCAGTGTCAGCCCACAAAAGAAACTCTGAACCAGATTGGGCTTGGAAATATCATGATGTGGACACCGGTCGATGAGCTCTCTGAATCGATCCCAAGCTTCATGGAATTGTTCATTCGGGATCATGACGAAGTTGCTGATCATTGCTCGTACTGCATTCGTCCGGCCGAGAGGATAATACTTCTTCAAGTATGCGGTCCGAAGATCTGCCCAAGTGTTGACGAGTCGCCCCAAGTGTTTGAGCCAGTACGCAGCTCTGTCAACCAAGGAGAAGGGGAAGGCGATCATCTTGATAGTGTCCTCGGTCATGAGCCTATCATGAATTGTGCTGCAGATCATTTCAAATTCTTGGAGGTGGAGGTGTGGCTCTTCGGTCGGCAACCCATGGAATTTGGGCAGAAGCTGAATAGTGTGGGGCCGAAGCTCGAAATCTCCATGGATGGGCGGGAGTCGGGTCCACCGATGGGTGAGGGAAGCTGCTAAATTGTGTAATTCTCGCATGATGGTCTGCGGCGGCCTCTCCTGGTTGGGTTCTCCTCCCTGGTTCTCTACAACTGGAATGCCACCTCCACCGCCACCGCCACCGCCCCCAGGTCGGTTCTCGCGCATTTACGTGATCTCTCTCATGAGGTCACCCATGAATACTCCCTGGTCTCGGATCTGCCTCTGCATGGTCTCCAGGGATGCTAGAAGTGAATTGTTGATGGTGGCTTGATCAATGAAGAATGGCAGGTGCTCATGATCATCTGGGTGCTCTTCTCTGTCAGCCATGTATGGGTTCTCTGAAAAAGCAAAAGAACCCATCTCAGGTGCCATCAAATGTTCTGAGATCTGCGATGCACTATATTCTGAAACTCTTGGACTGATTGAAGGAGAATGAGAAGGGTGGTCGAGGGGGAACAGGGCGGAAGTGAACTCAGGCTCGGAGAGCGGACTCTCCGAGGTCGTCCTAGATGAATGAGGAGGAGTGCTGGATAGCGGCGCCGATAAAGTCGGCCTAAGAGACCTCGGTCCCATCATCTTGATTATTCGGGAAGAGCAAGGTTGCAAAAATGAAGAAGAAAGAGGGGAGAAGCAAAATTGCGCACAATTGTGCTGTGTTTTTGATCTTGACCTAAAATCGACTAGCAATCAAACACAAAACAGGTGGAGTTCACCAACTCAACACATGAAGCCGTGAAGGTTCGGCTTTTATCTTGTCAATTTTAGCTTGTTTTCAGGAATTAATCTTTCAACGAGTCCTTATAGCACTACGCCTAAAGGAGCGAGAGTACTGCCGGAAAAGTGTTCTCGTACTTGTCCTCCTCCTGTGTAACCTGTAGCTTGTGCTTTTTGAGGTCCTTGTAACCATTCCTGGATCCCTACTCAGCCAAAGAAGAAGAGGGAGGAAGCCGATAGGCGAAACCGATACTTCGGATCTCGCTCGCAACGGAATCACTCGTGAGCGTACAAGATCCTACTCGGACGCAGACGGTGAGACAGACACACCCGTGAAGGCGTGGCCTATGCTTGGTACTTCGGACAAGGTCGATGCTCACATAATAGTGAGTCACCAATGGCGACCAAGCCCTACTCGCCTACGTACGATAGTAGCGCCAATACTTCGGAAATCCAGGCGATACACAAGACAGCCACAAGCTGGGTTTTTGGCTCTAATCCTTACGAAGCACTCAACTCACTTGGAAGGAGACCCTCCCATGCTACCTGAAAACAAGTGAGGGTGTTACTCTCCCCAATCAATGAGTCCAATTACCAATTTTATTTAGGTCAAAGTTTTCTTAGCAGTCCCTTTTTTAAATTTTTTAGTGTTATCGCTTCTTTTGAGTAGATTCAAACAAGCGCCTAACGATTTTTGTATTTTCTTGATTCCTACTTTGTCCAAAAACAGAGGGAGAAAAGAGTCGGAAAAGCTGTGCAAGTCGGCATCAAGATGGAAATCTCACCTTTGTGTCTAAATGATGAATGTTAAGTAAGAAGACTTACAGCGCCTTCAGCTCTCTCCATGCGGGATGCAAAGCGGAAATTATTAAATCTAAGCTATATGCCGATATGCAAGCGGAAATCGTCCCAAGCAGGCAATTGCTACATGAAGAACCACAAGTCAACCACCAATCTCCAATCCTATGGTCTGGTCTAGGCTCACCCCTCCTCCCCCCGTTCTGTGTTTGCGTGATGCAGCTGGGGAGTGCGGCGCGCGGGCGGCGGCGCGTGGGCTTCTCCTCCGGCGAGCTCGAGGCTCCTTCCAGATGGTTCAGCGGCGGCACCGGGTACCTGCAAAGAGAAAAAAAACGACAGCTGGTGCTCCAGGGGTTGCAAAACAGGGACGACGGGTATGGACGGGATGGAAGTTGCCGGAGCTCTTGAGCTCCGGCGAGGGGGTCGGATGCAAAATCGGGGCGATTCACACGGTGAGATAGCAAAGTAAAGACCTAAAACTAATCATAATACTATCAGCTACTCTAAAAATAAGAAAAACAAGGATGAAAGACGACCTCGAGGGTGTATAACCCGAGATGGGACCTCACGGCTTCTCGCCGGAGATGGGGGTGATGGAGCGCCTCCCGGCCCTCGCCCGACCTTGCGCGAAGGAGCTGGAGATCCCCCTGTCACCGGGATCGATCCAGAGCTCCAAAGCAAAGGTCCAACTTGGGTCAAAAAGGGTTCCTGCGAGGTAGAACGGGCTCGAGAGCAGCGTCTCGGCCAGGGTATTAGTGACGGCGGGTGCGCGGAAAGTGGGTAAAAGTTGCCGGAGCTCTTGAGCTCCAGCGATGGGGCTAGGATGCGAAATCGCACAGCGAAATAACAAAATAAAAACGTGAAATTAATCCCGTTGCTGTCAGCTAATCTAACCGATAAGAAATGCAAGGAAAAAGTGAACCTCAAGGGTACGTAACCCGAGATAGTGACCTCACGGCCGTTGGCCGGAGATGGGGGTGGAAACGCCGCCTCGACCGCCTAACTACGCCACCTGGGGCTGGAGGGTCTCCTGTCACGAGACCCAGTCCGGAGCACACGCTAAGAGAGCAAGCTAGAGGGTCAAAGAGGGTTCAAATTCGAAATGGGGTGAATGGGTCGGTTTTGAAACTTGGCCAAGGGGCGACTTTCAAGGATGAATCACGGGCGCGCCTTCGATTCAAACGCCCAACCAATGGCTGGGCGTGAATGTCCTATAGTAGGGCTACAAATCACGTGAAGACCTCGACCTCAAACGGTGAAAAATGAGGCCGGGAAAAATCCACAAAGATGGGACAAAATGCAGTCTGACAACAGCCAGACCTCGGTCAGAGAGTTGACCGAGGTCAACCAAGGGAGAGATCTGGTTGGTCCACGTGGACCAACCAGAAAAAACCTTGGAAAAAAGGTTTCTAAATTCAATTAAAAATAGGAAATGATTTTATTAATTTTTAATTATAAAATGAAAAATGTTTATTTTTTTATAAATTATTTTATAGTGGTTTTTATTTATTTTTATGAGTTATATTTTACAAGTTTGCATTTATGCCCTTTATAGTATATATATCTATATATTTTAGTATTTTATTTTTATTTTGTGTATTTTAATTTAATTATTTTTATTTCTTATTTTATAAAATTATAAAATACTTTTATCTACACAAATATATTTTTATCTTATTTTTATGACAAGTTTTGTATATTAAATAAAATATAAAGGTATAATGTATAGGTATGGATATAGGTAGTGTACCTATGTATTCTTTATATGTTCATTTTTATTTTTATTTTTATTTAGGTTTTTATTCTTATTTTAATGTACATAATTATTATAAGTATTATTTACAACATTATAAAAATATAAAATTGTAAAAATAATAAATAAATAATAAATTGAATATTTTAATATGTACAAGTATACAATGAGGGTCCAAAACTCAACTTTCAAACCGTAGCTCCGCCAAATGCAAAACCACCGCCATTAATTAGCTTATTTTCTTCTATATACAATTAAAGGTGAGTACGCTGCATTTGGAGTTTTCATTTGTGAGATACGGGTCTGGGAAGTTGGGATTCTGGAATTTTATTCAGACCATAACTTTTTATCTGTACATTATTTTTCTGTGAAATCAATTTTGTATTTTTCCTCATTAAATTATCTACAACTTTCATGTACAAAGTTTCTTTATTTGATGCATAAAAAATGGAACCAAAAATAGGTCCCAAAATGAATAAAGAATGAATAGAAACTATAGGTATTTTATCTGTATTTTGGCCCTTATCTCCCCCTACTTTATTCCTTGTCGACCTATTCATCAAGATGCCTAGGTCTCGGGGTTTCGGGTCATAAAATATTTACAATATTTTATTCTTTTTCTTTTCTTTTCTTTATTCTATAATTTTGGCTTTAAAAACCGCATTTTATACAATATTTACACACATATACATGAATGCTAAAATGCCTATATTAAGCCTATTTACACGCATTTACTAGGGTTTTTAAGGCCAAAATGATAGAATAAAGATGATGAAACGTGGGTTCATCATCCCCCTATACTTGCCTTTGTTAGTCCGTAACAAACACTTATGCAATAAGTGCATAAGAGAAAAACAAAGAAAAGAAAAGGAAGAAGGTGGATTAAGTGTAATGATCAAACTTGTCTTCACAAAATCAAAGTTTAGAGCTTAAGTCGGACCTTTAGAGATTTAGTGCGGGCGGAACCTCAATGAGAACCGTGTTTGAAATTCAACAGTCCTTGAGAATCCCAAAAACTCTGTCCAAGTCTCCTCAATAGCCAGGTCAGAAATACTTCAACTCATACGCAAACTCTTACGACTATGAGTCTGACTCGTACAGTGTAAGTGATGGTGGCTCTCCCCAACTAGAATGACAAAGAAACTGACTTCTCCAGTACGACAACCCAATGATTCCCCAATCCAATAACTCCATCCTCGAGGAGCGGGGTATTCCCTTCTAAGTTCAAGTGGCAACCAGCTCAAGAGGAGGGGGTGAAGAGAAGAATGGACGGTAGCCAGTGTAGCTACCTATCCTTGGATGCAAGACCAGTGTAGTCAAGTCATCCAGCTGCAGGCTCACATGATATGACTTTGATGCTCAAGCTTGCTTATTTTCTATACAACATATTCACATACTTTGCAGGCTTTTTATTTTTGTACATGCCTGAACTTTTTTTTTTCGAATACTCTATACAGCAGCATTTACATAAGGAGTTTTTCCTCTTGAGCCAGTAGACTATCCCTCTTTTGAAGCTTTATTGCAACCCACAGCCTCCTGTCTTTAGACTTCCTAATCACTAGACGGGTTGGGGTCACTTCCCTCCCTAGAGGAGGACAAGTGTTTCCACTTGTGTGCGTCTCATACCGGCAAATCCAATCCCCTCACCACTCCAACTGAGTTGAGCCATGTGAAAGGTGCAGGTGTCCAAGTTAGGTCATTATCAACAAGAGTCGTGCGTGTGCTCCGAAATACTCTACTTAGGAAGTCAAGAATCCATTGAACCAAGTCCCGTGATCCTCAAAGAATTAAGTCAACTAGACCTGAAGTACCTCAAACCCAGTTCCTATAAGGTTCCTGTTATTAGGTAGATTTTAAGGTCCAATCAAGCTCCAATCTCTGGATTTTACTTAGACTTGTTCAACTATCAAACTCAATCCGAAAAATGCGAATGCCATGCAATGCAATGCAGAAAATATTTTTGTGATGCAATTTTCAAAGATTTTGAACTTTTTATGGATTTTTGAAAAGATGATGATGAATATGCAGATGCATTTTTTGTATTTTTCAAAAAGATTTTTCAGATGTTTTTGGATTTTAATTTTGCAAATGTTTTTGGGATTTTTGAAAACAAAAAAGTTTTGGCTAAAAAATAGGTTAAAATATGTACACGGGAGTGCTTCTTCATATATACAAGAGGTGGATTTTAGAATTACAGGGTAAGTGGTCAATTTTATACATATGTATATATAGTGGCTTTTGGTGAGATGTAAGTATTCCTCAAACTTATTTGAAAACAATTTACACACAATTTTTGAAAACTATAGTCCAAAATAATTTTTACAAACATTTTACAAACATTTGAAAATCATTTTGCAAAGGCTTTCAAACAGTATATATATGTTTTTCAAATCATTTTTGCAACCATTCTTCAAACCATTTGCAAATCATTTTTCAAACATTTTATTTCACACAAAGAAAAGAAATTTTACAAACCACACATTTTTACACAGGTTGAAAACATGTAACAAAATATTTTCAAAATAGTTTTCAATAGATGTTCACAAAGATTTTCAAACTATTTTTCAAACATTTTGCAAAAAAAACATTTTCACCTGATTTATTAATCAGTAAATACAAAAAGAATTTGAGGAATAACCACATCTTTTTATTAAGAACTTTTAATGAATTTTAAAGAATTGTTAGCCATATTATTAAGAAAATACGAAAGTACGAGTTATGGCTAAAGTATATATGCAGTATATACGACCCCCCTATACTTAGCTTGAGCTATGTCCTCATAGATCAGAGAGAAAAGAGAAGACATAACTCGTACTGAGTATAGGAAAATCTAAAGAATAAAGGAATACAGAGATGAACAAATGAGAAGTTGACCGTCCCCCCTATACTTAGGATCAACTAATCCTAAGTATAGCAGACTGTACACAAAGCAGGGAGGGTCAAGGGTGGGAATGAACAGATCGTACTCAGATTGTCCCCCCCTATACTTAGGGTAAGATATCCCTAAGTATAGACAAGAAGAGGAGACAATGGAGAGGATCGAAATGAAACTGACAGAACTCGGGTGCGACCCCCCTATACTTAGGACAAAGTACGTCCTAAGTATGGAAAACTGTCTACAAGGGTGGCACCTTTTCGGTAGATGAAGAAGATAGAAGAGGAAAAGAAGAAAAGAAGAAAAGAAGAAAAAGAGATGAAGATAGAAGAAGAGATTGTGAGGATGTACGCATCGCTCCCCCTATACTTAGGGTGAAAGAAGCCCTAAGTATAGGCAACAACAGGAGTGATGACACGAAATGATGAAAGAACACTCGGCTCGTCCACCCCCCTATACTTAGGACAAAGTACGTCCTAAGCAAGGCAGACACGAGAATGGGTGGACGAGTAAAAACGGGAGATAAAAAAAGATGAACAAAGGAGGATGTACAACAGAGGTGGCTGTGCATATGATCAAGAAGGTAGAAAGCGAACCTTCTTGCGCGACCGCGGAGGAATAGATCTAGTGTGGTGCAGGTCGACATCGGGGTCCACAGTGGACGGAATCCGATCAGGGTCGACGGGGTGTAAGTCCTCAGTGGCCCTAGGGTGTGAAGGCACAGACGGATCAGTGAAAGCAGTACGGCTAGGTCCGGCCTTAGGAGTCTCGCTAATATCGAAGTGGAATGGGACGAACTCCTCATCATCGGAAGTAGTGTACTCAGAGTCGTCCTGCGAGGAGTCATCCAGGTCAAAACCAAAAGGCACGAACTCATCGGTGGAAGTAGTCGAACTCTGGTCGTCCTCTATAATTTCAACTGGATCATCTTTTTCATCAAAAGGCCCGAATCTCTGAAGAAAGGCAACTAAATCAAATTCGGCCTTTGGCTCATCAGTATCTATGTGAACAGGTTCGAACCCATCAGTGAAAGAAGTCGAAACATGTCCATCCTGTCTAGTCTCTACATCTGCCCTCCGCTCAATGGTATCGATCGTGTAAATCCCGCGGATGTCATCAACACAACGCCAAGTCCCAGAAGAAGGAATGTCGAGGTCCGTGCTTTCCAAGTTTTCCTCAACCGGGAGGAATTCTCGGGTCTCAGTGGAATCCAATAGACAACAAAATTCTCTGATAGTATCATCCAGGTCATGGTCCTCGAGGTCAGCCAAGATAGGTGGAGTCGCATCAGGTGCAGGTCTCTGGTCGGCAGTGGGTGTGGTGATCGAAACTTCGCTCTCATCAGCAGGGCGAAAGCGAATCTCTCCTGATCCATAGTCGATAACGACCCTCGCAGAGGCAAGGAATGGTCGTCCCAGGATGATTGGAGAGTGCTCCCCTGTGGAGGTCTCCATGGGCAAAACGACAAAGTCAACATGATAGCTCGTGCCCTGAATCAAAATGACGGCGTTTTCAAGGATACCCTTCGGCCTCTTTATTAATCCATCAGCAAACTGTACGATCATCCTGGTCTTCTTGAGAGGCCCTAAGTGAAGAGACTGTACCAGCGAGAAGGGTAATATGCTAATCGAAGCACCGCCGTCCAGGAGAGTGCGATCACAAGTATGGTCAGAGATGGTGCAAGTGATGAAAGGTGTAGCTGTGTTCTTCTTCTTAGGAATGGGACGATGTGAGATGGCATGGGCAGTGGCCATGGTCAAGATATGACGCTCAGATCTGCTCCTTCGCTTTCTCTTCTTGGGAAGAGGAGCAGATAAATCGGTCATGGCCTGCTGAAGTGGGGCACGGATAATCTCATGTATGGTGGCCACCACTTCGGGTTCATTCAGCATTTTTTTGAATTTTTGGACCTCCTCCATACAAGGGAGGAAGTCGGAATCAGCATATACACGAGGCATGCCAAGAGCAGTCTGTACAGCGGCATCCTCGGGGTCAAAGGTGGGACAAGGTGTGAGAGGCCGTGTGGTCAAAGGATCTGGCAAGTGGTACCCCTCCTCACAGTCTGACTTGATCGTGTGTCTCCCGAAATCTTTTTGTGTTTTTAATTTTTTCTCATTTTTTTGTATTTTGGGCGATTGCAAGCTCTCATGGAAATCCTCAAATGAACCCATATCATCAAATGATGGAATATCATGGTCGCTCTTATTGGTACTAGTGAGGTGGTCAATCCTCTGTCTCATATGATCCATCATCTGGGTCAAGTGCTCAAGGGTAGACTCCATGAAAGGTGACTCCAACAGCTCGGCCTCGGGTGGATGTGAAGGTGGATAATACGGAAGTGGAGGTGGGTGTGGGTAGAAATTCGAGGTCTGATACTGTGGCTGAGGCGGATATGTACAAAAGTCAGGAGCAAAGTCCTCCTGGAAAAAAGGAGGTGGACCGGCTGGAGTGAACGAATGATCCGCAAAGTCCGGATAAAATACGCTCCAGTCGGCCATCTCGAAACAAAGGAAAAATGATCGGGAGAGCACGATGGTCAAGTCAAGAGAAGTGAGAAGAAAGGCGCAAGTGCGCAGGAGCGATCTAGGACACACACAAAACAATCACAGACAAAAATCAAACCCTCAATTCACCTACTCAACTCGGTAGAGACCGTAAAATGCGGTCTTTCAATCTTGTCTGTTTTAGAGTTAGGTGAGAAGTCAAAGAATTTCACACACACTTAGGGGGCTTGATGGGATTTGGGCACTAATCCTTAAGGTGTGCGCGAGCAAATAAAAGCGAAGACAATGAGGGGATTACTCGCCCCAATACAAGATTTTCTTTTTGGTGAATTTTAGGGCCAAGTAATATTAGCAGTCCCAATTTTATGGATTATCACTTTTTTTGGATTTTTAGTGAGTAATGCATGAGCCTAACGAGGAGTCGATTCCTTTAAGCACCTAGGTGATCAAAATCAGAGGGAGAGTCGGAAAAGCAATGCAAGCAGCAAAAACGATGATGAATGCTAAAGCGTAAATGCTCACCTTGCCTCCAGCACTCTACATGCAAAGATGCTCAGCAGAATTGAAACCTATCTATATGCAAATGCAAAACCGATGAAATCGCCCTAAGTTCAGAAACTGCTATTAGCGGGAAGCACCACAAGTTGACCGCCAATCCTCAACCCTAGAGTCCGGTCTAGGCTCACCCCTCCTCTGCTCAACAAATTGAGGGTAGGAGAAAGCGCTTTGCGGGGAGAGCTCGCGGCGCGACGGATTGAAGGTGATGATCAACCGTTTAAATTTGACTAAGTCCAAACGCGACTATAGGTACATGCAATGTTGATTAAGATGTTTGGACCTAATTCTACGCAAGCAATCCTAAAACTAAGGGCTCAATCACACAAAAGAAATAAAATCGGAAAACAAAACAAAATAAAAAAATGCGAAGAAAACCGTAAAAAGCCGCGGTGAGCCCCCAGGTGAACAGACACCTGGAAGTTAGGCCCGAGAGTCCTGAATGTCCGAGTACCTGTATTATTACAAATATAGGTCGCTCTCTCACTTAAATTACAAAAATAAATGCGGGAAATAAATTCTACAACTAAGGGTGGAGCTCGGTCTTCAAAAATCTCTAACCGTCTCCTCGGTGCTAGGCTGGCTGAGCCGGCTTCACGTGGGTGCGTAGGCGCCTAGGGTGGAGCGCCTCCCTCGTTCCGCGGTTCCTCGCACAAAGTCAACACAAGAGAAGGTTAGACAGCCCAAGAGATATATCAAATATAAAGAAAATAAAATAGCGAAAAATAAAAGCCGCGAAATAGATAATAAATCAGAAACACAAACAAGACCCGAACTACGCGCTGTTGCTCCCCGGCAACGGTGCCATTTGTTGAACAAGATTTTTCACAGGTCTAAAGTAATCCACACAAGGCGGGATCACAATGTCGCTGAGGCGACCCACGAGAAATCCTAATTCAAACAACAATTAACCCACGACAAATATATCAAGCAATGAAAGTAAATGTGCGGAGTTAAAATTTATTATAACTCTACAACAAAGATGTGTATAGTGCAAGTATGTGTAGAGGTCGAACACAGGGAGCAGAAAGGCTAGATCGGGGCAAAATTGCACAAAAGTGTACTTGTGTGTGAATGTGGTCAAGTGTCTACTATGGTATTTTTTGTGGGTTTTTAATTTTAAATTTTTATTTAATTTTTAATTTTATATTTTTGTATTTTGATTTTTAATTTACTGATTTTTATTTTCTTTTTATATTTTATACTTTTTTTAATTTTCTTTTCCAATATTGAAATATATACTATGTGATAAAAGGGAGAAAGAGATATTTGTAAAAATAGATAAAAATGTTCAAAAATTAGCAAATAAAGTGTTTTTGGTCTTTCTATACTTTTCTACTGTTTTTGTGATTTTTGGGTATTTTTAAGAATGTTTTTGGTATTTTTAATTAGCAAAATAAAGCAAACAGTGAATAAAATGCAAGGCTGAAACTTAAAATAGAGAAATAAAATAGAAAACAGTAGCAAAAATTCTCCACTTTAATTTTCAATGAAAGATGATAAAATAAGGAAAATTTAGGCACCAAGAATATATTTTTAGGATTTTTAAGGAATTTTTAGGATTTTTTGGAAGCTTTTTAGAGTTTTGCAATTTTTAGGAGTTTGGCTTTGTATTTTTTTAATGATTTTCGGTCTGAAGTTAAAACAAACTAAAAGACACAAGATATATTTTTTGGGATTTTTCTGAAGTGTTTTTATATTTTTTATGGATTTTCTAAGTTAGACAGTGCACAAAAAGCACGTTTTTGATTTTTAATAAATATAAAATAAAATAAAATCAAAAACTAAATTGATGGCGTGGAAGCATAGGTGCACAGAAGCTTAAGTCTAAAATTTGAGAAATTTTGGGGTTAAAATGAGTCTTCAAATAATTAGATTAAACAAGTACAAAATAGGGGCCTGACAGGGGCACAAATGTAAATAGACAAAGCTATAGGGGTGCACCTGCAATTTTTCCACAAAATTTATACTGAATTAAATAGTGCCTGGACTAAACGTCAAAACCAAAAGCACAAGGGTTGTGCCTGCAAAAACGCCAGGGGGGCACGTGCTTCACACACGTGACCTGGCGAGGGCACAACTGTAATATGACATATCTCTAAGGGCCTAACTATAAAGTTCACAAAAAGATAAACAAGCAGATGAAAGTTTGCGCAGTAATAATTAAATAACAAAAACGGTTGGGTACAAAGTGCAAAATGCCCAACCTTGGGCGCGATCTGATGGTCGGCGTGGCTCCACTTATACACGTGGCATGTTCTGGGGTCGCGATACCCCTTGGCGGCCGACGGTCCAGATTAAATCCTGAGGGCCAATCTACGGCTGGCTATTCCTCTCAGATGGGCGGTCTTGATCAAAAAGGGGGGGGGCAATGGACGGTGGCTGTAGCACGCCCCCTCCCCCGTTCTGTGTTTGCGTGATGCAGCTGGGAGTGCGGCGCGCGGGCGGCGGCGCGTGGGCTTCTCCTCCGGCGAGCTCGAGGCTCCTTCCAGATGGTTCAGCGGCGGCACCGGGTACCTGCAAAGAGAAAAAAAAACGACAGCTGGTGCTCCAGGGGTTGCAAAACAGGACGACGGGTATGGACGGGATGGAAGTTGCCGGAGCTCTTGAGCTCCGGCGAGGGGGTCGGGTGCAAAATCGGGGCGATTCACACGGTGAGATAGCAAAGTAAAGACCTAAAACTAATCATAATACTATCAGCTACTCTAAAAATAAGAAAAACAAGGATGAAAGACGACCTCGAGGGTGTATAACCCGAGATGGGACCTCACGGCTTCTCGCCGGAGATGGGGGTGATGGAGCGCCTCCCGGCCCTCGCCCGACCTTGCGCGAAGGAGCTGGAGATCCCCCTGTCACCGGGATCGATCCAGAGCTCCAAAGCAAAGGTCCAACTTGGGTCAAAAAGGGTTCCTGCGAGGTAGAACGGGCTCGAGAGCAGCGTCTCGGCCAGGGTATTAGTGACGGCGGGTGCGCGGAAAGTGGGTAAAAGTTGCCGGAGCTCTTGAGCTCCGGCGATGGGGCTAGGATGCGAAATCGCACAGCGAAATAACAAAATAAAAACGTGAAATTAATCCCGTTGCTGTCAGCTAATCTAACCGATAAGAAATGCAAGGAAAAAGTGAACCTCAAGGGTACGTAACCCGAGATAGTGACCTCACGGCCGTTGGCCGGAGATGGGGGCAGAGACGCCGCCTCGACCGCCTAACTACGCCACCTGGGGCTGGAGGGTCCCTGTCACGAGACCCAGTCCGGAGCATACGCTAAGAGAGCAAGCTAGAGGGTCAAAGAGGGTTCAAATTCGAAATGGGGTGAATGGGTCGGTTTTGAAACTTGGCCAAGGGGTGACTTTCAAGGATGAATCACGGGCGCGCCTTCGATTCAAACGCCCAAACCAATGGCTGGGCGTGAATGTCCTATAGTAGGGCTACAAATCACGTGAAGACCTCGACCTCAAACGGTGAAAGATGAGTCCGGGAAAAATCCACAAAGATGGGACAAAAATGCAGTCTGAAAACAGCCAGACATCGGTCAGAGAGTTGACCGAGGTCAACCAAGGGAGAGATCTGGTTGGTCCACGTGGACCAACCAGAAAAAACCTTGGAAAAAAGGTTTCTAAATTCCAATTAAAAATAGGAAATGATTTTATTAATTTTTAATTATAAAATGAAAAATGTTTATTTTTTTATAAATATTTTATAGTGGTTTTTATTTATTTTTATGAGTTATATTTTACAAGTTTGCATTTATGCCCTTTATAGTATATATATCTATATATTTTAGTATTTTATTTTTATTTTGTGTATTTTTAATTTAATTATTTTTATTTCTTATTTTATAAAATTATAAAATACTTTTATCTACACAAATATATTTTTATCTTATTTTTATGACAAGTTTTGTATATTAAATAAAATATAAAGGTATAATGTATAGGTATGGATATAGGTAGTGTACCTATGTATTCTTTATATGTTCATTTTTATTTTTATTTTTATTTAGGTTTTTATTCTTATTTTAATGTACATAATTATTATAAGTATTATTTACAACATTATAAAAATATAAAATTGTAAAAATAATAAATAAATAATAAATTGAATATTTTAATATGTACAAGTATACAATGAGGGTCCAAAACTCAACTTTCAAACCGTAGCTCCGCCAAATGCGAAACCACCGCCATTAATTAGCTTATTTTCTTCTATATACAATTAAAGGTGAGTAGCTGCATTTGGAGTTTTCATTTGTGAGATACGGGTCTGGGAAGTTGGGATTCTAGAATTTTATTCAGACCATAACTTTTTATCTGTACATTATTTTCTGTGAAATCAATTTTGTATTTTTCCTCATTAAATTATCTACAACTTTCATGTACAAAGTTTCTTTATTTGATGCATAAAAAGTGGAACCAAAAATAGGTCCCAAAATGGAATAAAGAATGAATAGAAACTATAGGTATTTTATCTGTATTTTGGCCCTTATCTCCCCTACTTTATTCCTTGTCGACCTATTCATCAAGATGCCTAGGTCTCGGGTTTCGGGTCATAAAATATTTACAATATTTTATTCTTTTTCTTTTCTTTTTCTTTATTCTATAATTTTGGCTTTAAAAATCGCATTTTATACAATATTTACATACATATACATGAATGCTAAAATGCCTATATTAAGCCTATTTACAAGCATTTACTAGGGTTTTTAAGGCCAAAATGATAGAATAAGATGATGAAACGTGGGTTCATCAACGGGGCTTGACGGTGGCGCGCGAGGTGGTTTTATAGGAGGAGGTGGTCGGAGGTTAAGAGATGGAGAGGCGTTTTGGAGTGGAGGTTTAATGGTGTGGGAGTGAAGGCAAGGTTCGAAGGGGGTTACGCGAGGATGCATGAAGTAACGGTGATGGAGGGGCGGGGTTGGATTGCTGAGAGCCGCCTGGGAGGAGGAGCTAAAAATGGAAGGGGGCGGAGGCGTTACAAGGGAGAACGGCTGGGCTGGAGGTAGGAGATGAACAGAGGTCGTTGGATCTAACGATCCAACGGCACAGATGGTGGCGCTGGCAATCGGCTGAGATCAAGGATCTGATCCAGTGGTGGAGGGTTAAGCGGTGACAAATGGCTAGGATGTGACCTGGCGGAGATCCAAAGGTAAGAACGGTGGATTGATGTGGATGCGTGGTAGGCGTAGGATGAGGAGGGATTGATGGTTGAGATTTAGGCGGATACATACGGTTAGGATTAGATCTGGTAGTCAGATCTGACGGTGGGGAGTGGAGCGGCAGTGGATGGTTCAGATGAAGGCGGAGATGAGTAGATACGACGGCCCCAGGAGGCCACCGGGTGGCGGAAGGAGAGCGGCCACGTGGCGGCTCCAGAGAGCGCCACGTGGCCCAATCAGAAAATTCAGAAGAATAAATACAAAGAAAAATACAAAAGAAAGAGTTAGAGGCAAAATTAGGAAAAAGTCAAAACATGAAAGTTGCTCGTGTCGACGAGATCTACAAGTTTCATGTTGGATAAGAAGCCAAAAGAGGTTATTTATACAAAAAGTATTTTTTAGGGTATTTTTAAAGGGCTGAAAATATCGCCTTTTAGTTTTGAGATGATTTTGTATTTTTTTAGTCCTTTTAATGGCCAGTGAATTATGGACAATTACTCAGCCTAATTTTTAGGATTTTTGATGATATAATAATTACAAGAAAAATAAAGAAAATTAAATACAAATAATTAAGGGTTACTTATACACAATATAAGATAAGATAAAAATAAAGAATTAATGGAGATTTTTATTGATTTGATTCAGGGTTTTACGATGTGGATTTTAGCATGATGAATACGAGATTCATCATACCCCTATACTTAAACCATGCTCGTCCTCGAGCATCTAAAGAATGAATGAGTCAGATTAATTCCTAACAGTACAAGTGAAGATTGCAAGGCTCAATCTTTCGAAGACCCTTAATTTAAGAGATCTTAAAATTCTGGGTTTATCCAAGCCTTAGTCAGAAGGAACCCAACTTCTCTAATTATCAGACTCCCTATTTATACATATAATATAAGGATATGACATTAGGTGTACTGCATTTCATGAGAGTCGAGTCAATGTATCACTCAAAGTTCCAGTCCCAAAAACTCTCCTCTAGACCTCATCCTCAATACTAGGGAATAAGTATATTCTTGCCTCAGTCATTCGTCTCTTTAGTTTGTCATACTTGAAATGTGGATGGACGGCCAGATGATAGAGGGTATGGGATTGTGTCTATTTTTTTCTCCCTCACATTGAACAAGGGGCCTCTCGAGTGCCTTTTTACTCAACACATGTAAATTTTTATATTGTTGATCAATGTGTCCGTCAAGAGAGTTGGAGTCGTCTGCACTTGTTTTTATGGGAGTACACCAGGGTTTGTCTTTTCTGAGTATCTAAGATACCTTCGATACCCAGACTTGTATCGCTTACGATGCAGGAGCCCTTTTTGTGGTGTCAGTCCGATTCCTTGGTCGTAATTAGCGCTTGATCCAAGTGGACACTTTGAAAATGTTTGAGAGCACTCGCCATTGGTGGAAGCTCATTTGTAATTTGACTTTGGTATTTAGAGCTTTTTCTTTGACATTTCTTTTCTTTTTGTTGGCTAGATCCACTGCTTTTCCAAAAGTTGGCGCACACTGATCAACAATTTCCATTAATTTTCATCACACCCTAGCACATAGGTAAATATCATAGAGATAGCATATGAATCTGTTCACATACTGACTAGGGTTTTGCTGACACTCAGGTTTTCTGAAGCCTTCATTAACTTTATCCCATCCTCGAATATCATTAGATCGGATCTAAACTCAAATCTCTAGTCCTACTTTCTCAAGTGATAACTCAACTCATCTCATCAATCATGGAGTTGTGAAAGTGACTTGTGATGATCATATTCTTTTGAAAGTAGAGATGAAGAGTGCAATATAGCGCTCAAATCTTTCAAACTAGGGAAGTGTGGATATTTAAGTTAAAACCCTAATGACTAAGGCATGTTAACTCAGCTCTCAAGATCACAGAAATCAAGTGTCCTCAAAATCCTCAAGCATGGAGTGAATGTGAATGTGTCAGGAATACACCAACTCTTTAGTTAGTGATTTTTGTGTGATTTTTGATTTTTGCAGATTTTTATAGATTTTAATTTTCATTTTTTTAATTCTTTGGAGAGACAATGACTGGCCCAGGCTCAAATGAATAAAAGTATCTACTCTCAGCCAGTATTGGTGTAAGTACGAGCTGATAGACGGACCCGTGTTTACTTGAGGACGGAGCCATATGCGGTGTCCTCTAAACACCCACTCTGCTAAGGGAGACCGAAGTTCCCTCACTGAAAGTGTCTACTAAGCCCAGTAGTCAGAGTCTAATTCAAAGAAAGTTTTTTAATTTTTCATTTCCTTTTTTTTCTTTCTTTTTTTTGAAAATGAGTATTTACAAAAATTAATCCCTCAATTTTTAAGAAAACAATTTTACAAGATTTTTATAAAATTCAATTCACAGGTTTACCAAAACCAAGCCCGAAAACAAAATTTTCAAAAAAGTTTTAAAAACACGAGCTATGGCTAAAGTAGATATACAATAATATACGGTATACCCCCTATACTTAAATTTTGCTACGTCCTCATAGCACAAGTGTCATGAAGGCCATGGCTTGATCAAATATAGGGTGATATAGCGGAACTGAGGAGGAGGGTCCCCCTATACTTAGGTCAAAAATTGACCTAAGTACAAGAAGATAATGTGAGGGATAGATGGGTAGACGGGACCCCCCTATACTTAGGCTACAAATAGAATAAGTAAAGTCCTGAGTTAGGGAAGTCTGTATCTGGAGAAGTCTTCCCACTATGATACAAGGGTGGAGGGGGTGTTGTATTTCTACAGATTGCTAGGGGTAGATGGGGGGGGGTGTTCGTGGAAATACACACACACATAGAGAGAGAGAGGGTGTGTGTGTGTGAGTAAAATATACAGAGGGAAGGGAGATGGGGAGTGAGCGTGTTTGTGCAAGTGTGTATGTTGGGGGGGGGATCATCATGTGATCTTTTTTTTACAACATGCAAAAACTGGAAATAAATATGCATATGCAAGTTTTTTTATAGTATGCAATGCAGGCTGACTGATAAAGGTTCCTAAAATTTCTTCACAATTTCTTTTGCCAGTCTCCTCAACGGAAGCTCCCGACTTCACGCCTCCATGAAGATCAATCATCCTCGATTTTCATGGGCCCTACTACAAAAGAGAAAAGTTAGAAAAATACAGAGGAATTTAATCAGCAGACATGATGCAAAAAATGATGCATGAAATGAGGACCTGTAAACTTGAAAATATTCGACAAAGAAAATCATAATTCAATAATTAAGTTAAGTCGTGTCCCCGACAACTGCGCCATTTGATGGACGTCAAATTTGCCTCTTTTATAATAAGGAATTGTCGTAGTATTGGAGGCAAATTCGGTTCAGCAAAAACCACAATCGTTTGAATGTTGTGGAGTATTTATACTTGGCAAGTCTACCAAGGTCGAACACAAGGACACAACTACTTAATTTATTTATCGAATTTTGATTAATGAAGCACAAGTGTGAATTATTCTCAATTTCAGGTCTTTATGAAAATGCATGATGAACTATGCATTTTATAATGCAATAATATGATGCATGCAATTTTTAGTTAGTTTTTATGCAATTATAAGAGGATGCATGAACAATTATGTAAGGTGGAATGTATGCTGCAATAATGCAAACAATTATGCCTAAGGAAGAGTACATAAATGAGCAACAAAATACTGTGTGAAATTAGAGTCGAATTGAACACAAAAGTAGAAGCAATCATCTAATCCGGACACACACAAATGGAGCACAGGGTCTCATCTATCACAAAAACTATACTTCATTTAAAATAGTGCCTGATGAGAAAAATAATATGCCATGATGTAGAGGAAGAAACAAGGATCAAAACGATGCTAAAATCATGCAATTTGGACCTACGATGCTCAAGTTATGAAGAAAACAATGCAGGGGCATAATTGTAACAAAAATACAAGAAATAAAAAGGATAAATATTACATTTAGGTCCCTAGAGGGACCTAAATGCAAATACCAAAACCCGCCTGGGCCCCATTATAATTTTTCCATACGTAGGGGCCTTTTTGCAATTTCCAAAAACATTGAGGGCCTCCCTATAAATTACCCAGGCACGTACGTGAAGCACGTGCTTGGGGATCAAATTGTAAATAGCAAAAAGTTTGGGGTCCTTCATGCAAATTTCCCAAGACCTCACGTGCGGTGTACGTGAGGAGCCTAGGCTCGGGAGGGCCTGCTGGCTCGGGACACGTGGCCTTATCTGGAGGCTTGGATCGAGGTTCGGTTGGACTCGAGCCTATAGGTCTGGAGGAGAGGCTCGGACGCCACGTGTCATCATCATAGCCGTCTGATCGAAGCAATCGGACGGTACCTTTAGCGTCACCTCCTCTGTAGCCCACCGGAGAAGGCGGGTCTCCAACGAACTAGATAGAGCTCCTCCGTCGTCCGCACGCTCACCTGGTGGTCGGAGAAGATAGCTAGGTGCCTGGCAGAGGTCCTGGAGGAACGGCGAGGCTCCGAAGCTGATCATAGGTGACAGTTGGTGAGACCTCGCCACAGGAGAAGAGCCCGAAGGAGCTTCGTCGCAAACTCCGGCCATTGACAATCCTGCATGTGTTAGATGATAGTCGAAGCTTGTGCGAGTGTGTGCGAGGTGAGTGGTGAGTGAACGGGGGCTGTGGGGTGTAGGGAGGTGGTGGCCCAGAGCTCTTCCTCCGGCGGAGAAAAGGAGGAGGTGGCAGAGGGTGGTTAAGGTCGTGGAGAAGGGAAGGGGGTGGTCGGCAAGTAGCGCGAGGATGAGCGATGAATGGGGAAGGTCGGGAGGTGGTCAGATGAGCGTGGTGGCGAGTGACGGAGTCGGGAAATTCACAAGAAATTAAAAGAGAAATAAGGGTGCAGGTACCTGGCCGGAGCCAGGTGTTTGGCGGGGGAATTGACCTGGGGGTGAGCTCCATCGGAGCTCTGGGTCATCGCCCAGCATGCCCAGTTATGGCACGGAGCTCAGCGGTCACCGGAGGTACCGTGACACGGCGAAGGAGCCGAGGGTCGACACCGGGCAATAAGCCGGCATCGCCTCGACGTTCCGCCCCTCTGCTGTCACCGGAGGGGCGGAGGAAGCTGGGCTTATGCTGAGAAATGGTGGACGGGGCTTGACGGTGGCAGAGGAGGTGGTTTTATAGGAGGAGGTGGTCGGTGGTTAAGAGATGGAGAGGCATTTTGGAGTGGAGGTTTAATGGCGTGGGAGTGAACGCAGGGTTCAAAGGGGGTTATGCGAGGATGTAGGAAGTAACGGTGATGGAGGGGCGGGGTTGGATTGCTGAGAGCCGCCTGGGAGGGGGAGCTAAAAAAGGAAGGGGCGGAGGCGTTACAAGGGAGAACGACCGGGCCGGAGGTAGGAGATGAACAGAGGCCGTTGGATCGGCCGTTGGATCTAACGATCCAACGGCTCAGATGGTGGTGCAGGCGATCGACTGAGATCAGATCAGGGATATGATCCAGTGGTGGAGGGTTAAGTGGTGACGGATGGCTAGGATGTGACTTGGCGGAGATCCAACGGTTAAGAATGGTGGAATGACGTGGATGCGTGGTAGGTGTATGATGAGGAGGGGATCGAATGGTTGAGATTTAGGCGGGTACATATGGTTAGGATTAGATCTGGTAGTCAGATCTGAAGGTGGGGAGTGGAGCGGCGGTGGACGGTTCAGATGAAGGCATAAATGAGTAGATCCGACGACCTCAGGAGGTCACCGGGTGGAAGAAGGAGGAGCGGCCAAGTGGCGGCTCCAGAGAGCGCCACGTGGCCGATTCAGAAAATTCAGAAGAATAAATACAAAGAAAAATACAAAAGAAAGAGTTAGAGGCAAAATTAGGAAAAAGTCAAAACATGAAAGTTGCTCGTCTCGACGAGATCTACAAGTTTCATGTTGGATAAGAAGCCAAAAGAGGTTTTTTTTACAAAAAGTATTTTTTAGGGTATTTTTAAAGGGCTGAAAATACCGCCTTTTAGTTTTGAGATGATTTTGTATTTTTTTAGTCCTTTTAATGGCCAGTGAATTATGGACAATTACTCAGCCTAATTTTTAGGATTTTTGATGATATAATAATTACAAGAAAAATAAAGGAAATTAAATACAAATAATTAAGGGTTACTTATACACAATATAAGATAAGATAAAAATAAAGAATTAATGGAAATTTTTATTGATTTGATTAAGCCAGTGTTTTAAGATGTGGATTTTAGCATAATGAATATGAGATTCATCACCGTGTGACATTGTTTTGAAAAATATTTGACAATGGTTTGAAAAATGAGATTGGACTCGTTTTTGAAAAATGTTTGAAAATGTTTTGAAAATATATATTATGTGACACTGTTTGGAAAATATTTTCAAAATTCTTTAAAATTGAGGGATTAATCGAGACTGATTTCTATTCTTCCAATCCTTATTCAAAATCTCGTAAAAAATCAAAAAACCTAAAAGTTAACTGCTTGTCATTGAGGAAACTATGGTCTTCCTTAGCATAGTGGGTGGTTAAAAGATAATTAGTGGGTGGTTAAAAGACAATACGTATGGAACCGTCTTGAAGTAATGCATATAGCCGTCTGACGGTCCGTACTTACCCCATACTAGCTGGAAGTGGATGCAACTAGTCATATGAGTTTAGACCAGTCATTATTTTCTGAAGAAGATCAAAAAAATCCATAAAAATTACAAAAATAAAAAATCACAAAAAGATCATTGACATTGGAATTGGTGTATCCCTGACACATTCACTATCACTCAAGGCTTAAGGATTTGAGAACACTTGGTTTTTGAGGCCTTCAGAGTACGAGTTAAGCAACCTTAGTCATTAGGGTTTGAGACTTGATAATCCACACTTTCCTAGTTGAAAGATATGAACGCTATATTGCACTCTTAATCTCTCCCTCGAATAATATGATCATCACATCACTTTCACAACTGCATGAGTTGAGGTTTCACTTGAGGGACCGAGACTTGAGGTTTGAGTCTAGACCTGATTTGATGATGCTCAAGGATGGGATAAAGTCAATGAAAGCTTCATGAAACCTGAGTGTGA
Organism: Ottelia alismoides; assembly: GCA_037367405.1. Classification (NCBI taxonomy): domain Eukaryota; kingdom Viridiplantae; phylum Streptophyta; class Magnoliopsida; order Alismatales; family Hydrocharitaceae; genus Ottelia; species Ottelia alismoides. Next base: position 165,170 of record JAZKJV010007613.1, on the reverse strand, counting down.
GCAAACCCTAGCCAGTATGTGAACAAGTTCTCATGTTATCTTTTGATATTGACTTACGTGCCAGGGTGTGAAGAAATTAAATAGATTATTGAGCAGTATGCGCCAACTTGGTAAAAGCAGTGGAGCTAGCCTCAAAAGAAAGAAAATAAAAGATACACAAATGAAAAAAGCTTTCAATACAAAGTCAATTACAAAGAGCTTCCATCAAAAGAGAGCGCTCTCAACCATTTCAAAGTGTCCATTTGGACCAAAGCTGTTAGGACCATGAGTCAGCTAGTACCTCAAAAAGGACTCTGCATCGTAAGCGATACAAGTATGGGTGTAAGTATATTACATACTTAAAGAAGACACGCCCCGGTGTACTCCCAAGAAAACAAGTGCATTTGATTCGAAACTCTTGACGAACACATTGATCAACGAAAATAAAAAATATGTGTTGAGTAATAAGGCACTCGAGAGGACATTTGGTCTAATGAGAGGGAGAGAAGAAAATATACAAACCTAAGCCCTCCATCATCTGGCCTTCCATCTACACTTTCAAAGTATGATGAACTATTGAGACAGTGGATTGAACGCAAGGGCTGACTTATTCCCTAGTGTTGAGGATTAGGTCTTGAGGATAGTCTCCTAGAATGAGATCTTGGATAACATCTCGACTCAACTCTCATGATTGCAGTACGCTAAATGTCATACACTTATGATATATGTATACAGAGAGAGTCTCATGATTATCGAAGTTGGATACCTTTTTACTAGAGCTTGGTTCAACTTAGAATCTTAGCATCACTATAACCGAGAGTTCTTAACGGATCAAGTCATGTATTTCACATGCACTGAGCATTAGTTAATTGTAGGAGGGTGATGAATATCTGATTTATCATCACTATATCCCTTTATTATCCACCGAGCCTAAACAAATCAATAAAAATCATCAATAATTCTCTTTAATTAGCAACTAACCTCTAACTTGTAATTAGTCCTAATTGTTGTATAAAATCATCCTCTTTTTATTTTCTTTATCTTCCATATTAAGAATTCCAGAAAAATAAATCAATTACTGTATATATTTATTTACATTTTAAAAGAAATTAAAATAGAAAAAATGAAAAAAAATTAAAAAGAAGTGTTTCTATTTATTAAAAATACCTGCCAAAATTTTTACTTTGTTTATTTGTTCTCTTTCGACTTTTTGTCCAACACAAAACTTGTAGATCTCATCGAGATCTACAACTTTCATGTTTTGATTTTTTTTTTCTGATTTTACTTCCATTTATTTATTTTTTGAATTTATTTTCCCTTTTTTGAATGAATTCCATTGGATCACGTTGCGCTCTCTGGATCTGCCACGTGGTCTGTTCTCCTTGCGCCACCAATTGCCGGCTCCACCATTTGATCATTCTGCTAACCGCATAGCCATCGTTCATCCCTGTCGTGCTCTGCACCGTAGGATCAAAGCCCTTGATCTAGTCCTAAGTGCATGACCTCGCCTTCATCTTGACTGTTGGGTTGCATGATCCAACGGTCGACACCGTGTCTTCCTCCTCCATAGCTACCTCTCTCCCACGATCACCTCGCCGCCCTCCGATCTTCACCTATTTACCTCGACTGTTATCCTCGCCATCAACACTCGATAACACCTCCCTCGCATAGCCTTAACATCCCCGCTTCTCGTGCAGCTTTCAACACCTACGACCTCTACCCCAAAACCACATTTGGCCCTTACAAAACTCACCACTCATCTTCTGTAACGACCAGACAACCCTCCTTAAATTCGTTGCCTCCGCCCTCATTCCACCTCGTCCCCCATTCACTGGCCAAGGGCTAGGCCCTTTAATCCCTCCTATGATAGAGGAGCGGAGGATCAAGTGTCAAAGACCCCCTCTGAGCTGCAATGTCGACCCTTGGCTACCATGGCCAAGTCACGATGGCCCTGTCGCAGTTTGAGCTCTGAGCCTCAGATGCCCTCAATGAGCGATGACCCGAGCAATCTTCACCCCTCAGCCCAAGCCATATCCTCCGCTCCGCAGTATTCTCCGATCAGGAAATTCCTCCATCTCTTTTTCCTCTTGTTTTCTCATTTTTAATTGAACGCAAACACACCATCTCACCGATCTCCGACCAGTCCACGAGCTTCGCCGAACCTCCCTCTACTTTGCGGGATGTCTAGATCACCTTCTCCATCTTCTGCGAGTCCCCTCCACTCCAGGCCATCTCCTCCGCCGGAGGTGGAGAAGATCTCACCCCGACCTCTCTATTCTCCGCTCGCCATCCCTCCATCTCATTAGCCATGCTTCGACTATGTTCTCCACTAACCCTTTCTACAAGTCCCCATTTCATTAGCTGGAATTCAGGCGGAGCTCTGTTCTAGAGCTCCGCCTCTGACGTGGATCCATCGATGGTCGAATCCAGCATGCATAGCTCCTCCACCGATGATTGACCTTCACTACGTTCCCTCCAGCAACCTTCTGGGAGCATCAGAGAGCAAGGAGGAGCGTGGGGGAGCTCTGGCAGCCTTGCCAGAGCTCCAAACGCATCACCACCAATGCAGCAGAGGACGGAGGCCAGGACGTACATGTGTCGTTGGATGTCACCCCTCTGGCAGCCATCCAATGGCTGTGATGCAGTCACGACATCCTGCTGAAGCAAGGAGGCTCGGTGGGACCGAGCCCCGCCCGAAGCACCTCGGGTCGCCACATAGCCTGAGGCACCTGGAGCGGTACTGGACCTCCGCCCGAGCCTAGACCGTACGTATGCCATGCACGTGTGGTTGGGTAATTTGCAGTTTACCCCCCATAGCTTCTTCAATTTACAATTAGGTCCTCCTAAGCGTGTGTGCCTCACGTGCCATGTCTGGGCAAATTACGATGGGGCCCTACCGTCATTTCAATATTACATAAATACCTATATCAAGACCAAAATGCATATTTTAACTATTTATTTTTCTTGTTTTTCTTATAGTTATGCCCCTAGGACTATATTGCTAATATCTTAAGCATCCAAGCTCCGATTTGAACGATTTCAAATTCATTATATTGCTAATTTTATGCTTTTCCTCGTGGCTATATTTAATTACTGAATAGGCACTTTATTTAGTATGCTAAATTTTAGATATTGATGTGTCATCTACTTTTCATTTAAATGCCATTAATTGAAATGTGAATCATTTGTATGCATCAATTATAATGAAATTGTTTCTCTCTCTTAATGCTCAATGATTGAATTATTTTGGAGAATATCCATGCATCTCATTTTATTTGGCATTATTTTGTATAATGTTGCATATTACATCACTTTTAATTTGCACGAAACCAAATAAAAGAACTCATATTATTCACACATCACATGTATTGCATGTCACCATGTTTTATGCATGATATTTGTTCATCATTCCGTAGCATGCATCTTTGTATTGCATTTTGTCACCTCATTGTCTTGCATGGTTATTTCATAATAATTGCATTTCATTATTCTTTGCATCATTTATTTGCATTATTTGACTTGTGTGCATCTCTGCATCATATGTTTGCCTGGAGACCTAGGTCAAGGAATTTAATTGCTCATTTTAAACATTAATATTTGAATAATCTTTGAGGAAGCTCGTGTCCATATGTTCGACCTTGGTATGCTTGTCAAGCAAGATTTTCTCCACATATTCAAATATGTGGTCGATTCTGTTAGATCCAAAATCTCCCCATGTGCTACGATAATACAATGATATTAAAGAGGTGATTTTGCAGTTTATTAGATGGCACCATTGCCGGGGAGACGACTCATCCTTGTTGACTTTTTGGATTTTGATGTATTATTTTGAGTTGATTATTTTCAACATTTATGTTGCCATGTTGTGTTTGTTTTTGCATCATTGTTGTTGAATAAATTTCTTGATATATTTCTAATAATTTTCTTTCGTGGAAAGGCCCATGGAAATGGAGGACGCTTGGTCCACATGGAAGCTCAGAGTTGGGAACTCCCATTGCGAGGAGCCGCGTAAGAAACTCTGAAGACATAGAGGATTTTAATTGGTAAATTATTCATTGCATTTTTGTATATTGTTGTAATAATCACATTTCCAGCGGTCCTCATTCGAGGGCTCACGTGTGTACATGGACCTGGACATTGCATGTTGTGTGGAGCTTGTTTCACCCAAGTTTGACTGGGGCTCCACTTGAGTGTTCGAACTCAGGGTTAGGCACGCGACTCTCTAAGATTGTTTCATTTTTCATCACATGTGCTTGATCATAAGTTAGGACAAACGGATAAGAATCGAGGAGATTCATTTCTTCTCATCTGATTCATTGAAACACACGTAAACATCGATCTATTTAGCCAAATTAAAATTCAATTCTTCCCGCTAATAGTGTCATGTTTAGGGTGCGATTTCATTCAACTTGCATGCATGTAGCGTAAAATTTAAATACAGTTTTACATGTGTATGGAGAATGTTGTAGGCACTATAAGTTTCTCTCTCAAGCATGCACCATGGTTTTCTCATATGCATCAAATTTTCACGATCTCTCTCTTGATTTATTTGTAGGATATAAATGGAATTGGGAATGGCCGTTAGACATGAATGCTTGATTTGTACTCTCATCAATTCAATGATAACACAAAGCATAAAATCGGGATTGTTAATGCAAGTCAACAAAAATAAATTGGAGAAAAATTAACCTTGGATTATGGGAGAGCAATACCCACATTATACACAGGAGTTGATTACATATTGAGAGGTGATGACATATCCTTATGATAATTCCTAAACTTATCATTAAGCCTTGCGTAATGTATTTGAATTTTAGATGATCAACAATAAAAATGACAAGATAAATGACTAACATTTCTTAGTCTTCATGTATGTGTTGGTGAATCAAGGGTATTTTTGCTTGCTTGGTTGAGCATGATTTTGTATTTCACCGCAAAGGCGCCACCTAATAAACTGCAAAATCGCCTCTTTAATATTGTCATTTTATCGTCACATGAGGCGATTTTGTATCTAACAGAATCGACAAATGTTTGAATATGTAGAGAAAAATTTTACTTGACAAGCATACCACGATCGAACACAGGCGAACCTCCTCGAAGATTAATCAAAGATTAATATTTAATATGAGTGATTAAATTCTAGTCCCTTCGCCTCCTCGAAGATTAATCAAGAAGGTTCCAGTCCCTTCGCCTTGTATTTCTTAGTGGGTGGTGGTACCGTGCGCGTCCAGAACCACTCTTACTGCACCGACACCATGGAATCCACCATGTGCACCACCAAGTTCTCTCCTCTCGAACTCGCTCCTCATAGACTCTTTTATCACCCTCATGTATGCCCTCCTCTCCGCCGCGGTCTGAATGGCAACGGGGTAGACAAAGTCATCGTCGTCATCTGAATCAGAGAGGACATTGAACTCCTTCTTGAACATGAATTCTTTGAACTGTTCATCCCTCTGGACCTCTCAACATCCATTTCCCCCTCCAAGTTGGCCTTCGCCAAATCCGTCATATCTCTTGGACAACGAGTGCAGTTGGCAACATTTTTGGTATTACCAACAAGATGGTGCTTCAGTCTCGTAATGCCCCTTCCTCTCGACTTCTTCCCATAGAAGTTATACTGTGGTTTCAATTTGTTGCCATCTGGAGCGGTGGCATACCTCCAACCAAAGTCTCCACTATCCAACTGATCACCAAAACTATCAGATTCTGAACTAGAGTGTGCCATGATGTTGATTTACTGGAGCCTGAAATCCGCAAAAGTGCAAAGAAAATACATAACAAACATATATGAGACATACGAGGATAATAATCATCATAAAATCATATTTCTATATCGAAAACACGAGATCCAACTTCATTCAACCATAACCTAACTTAATCTCACAACATAACTCAAAAACCCTAATTTAGTCCACCAAAAATCTCACTAAATTATAAATATAATTTTTAATACATGGATTTAATTAATCACTTCTTTATTTTAATATAAATCACCCTACAACCTGTTTTATATTCTAAAATAAGAGATCCAACTTCATTTGTCCATGGCTTAACTTAAGCTCACAACATAATTCAAAAACCTCAAAAAATCTCACAAATTTGAATCTAATTTTTAAGGGTTTTATAACACTTGTGTCCCTCCCAAATATCACAATTTCAGTCATGCCCCTATCTTTTTGGTAATATCAGTTGTGCCCCTCACTTCTTGCTAATCTATCACTTGTGCCCCTCGGGTTAGTGACCGTCCATAAACAACACTAACAGCCGTTAACTTCAAGGACACAAATGGAATTAATTTTAAAAAAAGGATTGAAAAGTCTTCCTCCTCCCCCCGTCTTCTTCCTCCCTTCTCTTCCTCCTCTCCCATCTTATTCCTCTTCCTCCTCCTCTTCCTCCCTTCTCTTCCTCCTCCACAGTTCCTCCCTCCTCCTCTTTGAGCTCTCATGCAGCCTCCCCCGAGCCTCCGGCTCCGCCAACGTTCCTCACCTCCGTCACCCTCCTCCTCTTCCTCCTCCTCCTCCTCCTCCTCCTCCACCCCCCGCACCTCCCCCCTCCGCCCCCTGCACCTCCCCTCCGCCCCCGCACTGCCTCCCGCACCTCCCTCCGCCTATCGCACCTCCCACCGCCCCTACGACCCCGCACCTCCTGCCCTGTCTCCTCCCCCGCCCCTGTGCCCCCAGGCCCCATGTCCCCGCGACCCCTGTGCCCCCTGCCTTGCCTCCCCCCGCGCCCCTTAGCCCCACCACCCCTAGGTCGCGTCCCATTCCTGGTGGTGGACTGCTGGTTTTGTTTGTACTCTATTTGTTTCTTTGTGGAGATTGATTGTTCTTGGATACGAACACCATGCTTATGATCTGATGTCACATCTTCTGTCTATCTTCATGTTGGGATGACTCCTTCGAAGGTGTGCGGACACCCTCCATTAGTTCGATTTGCTTTATCCACCATTCACCGGACAGTGTTCCATCTCCTGATACTGAACTTTTAATCGTGATCTTGTTTTGTTTAGCACTACAGATCATTGAAACAAGTTCGAAGCATTGAACAAAATAGGGTTTGTTGATCACATTTGGTAGATGGATGAATTCGATGCAATGTTTCCTTCAAAAACATGTAGTTGCCAATTTCCATGTCAACATATGGATACGAAGACGGTCAGGAGTATGGCAGTGCTCATTAACTGTGGTGAAAACTCTGAATTTAGGAGCAGTTGCAGTTTCAGTTGATGGATCTCATCAATAGTATCTGAGAAGAGAATTTCCAGCAATTGCAGGATGCATCAGAAGCACGCTCAATGGCACCGTCGACGACAGCTAGTCGCATGTCTCCCCCCGCCCCCTGGCCCCTGCCTCCTCCCGCAGCACCTGCTCCTCCAACGGCTCCTCCCCACGCGCCCCCTGCGCCCCCTGCCCTGCCTCCCCCTACGCCCCCTAGCCCCGTCGCCCCTAGGTCGCCCCGCTGCCTGCCTCCCCCCCGCCCCAGGTCGCCCCCTAGCCTCGCCGCCCCCGCGCCCCCAAGTTGCCCCCTAGCTCGCCGCCCCCAGGTCACCCCCCAAGGCTTTCAGTATTTTGTTAAGTTGAGATAAATTTTTGATTAATTGATTCATGAAAATTCACCGAAAAATTCAATAAAATTCACCGTTTGATCCATAATGAGTGATATATCCGTGAAAATGCAAAAAATATTTGATGGATGCATGAAGGTGTAACTAAGAGAGAGAAATTATGAAGAGAAAGGAAGAAGAACAAATGGAGAAGGAAGAAGATGAAGAAGTCTGGAAAATAATAACCCTCTTAACTGCACCAAGGTTTGAAAAAACCATGGTTAAGTCAACTCATTGACGGTCAATCTGACGGAAGGGCACACGTGACAACGGAGAAAGAAGTGGGGGTCACAACTGATATTACCAAAAAGATAGGGGCATAACTGAAATTGCGATATCTCGGAGGGGCACAAGTGATAAAAACCCAATTTTTAATTCACGGATTTTATTAATTACTATCTTTTTATTAAAAAAAATCACCATAAAATCTTATTTTCTATGTCTAAAACAAGAGTTCCAACTCCATTCAACCACAACTTAACTTAATCTCACAATATAATTCAAAAACCTCGAATTAGCTCACCAAATATCTCATTAATTAATTCAAATTGTACAAAAAATAAGAATATGCATCACCTAACAACTATGAACAAAAATCTTAACAAATTTCATAATTTTACACAAGAAACCGGAGTAGATATGGAATTCTAGATGTTACCTCGAAGGAAGGGAACCAAGTACCTTTGTAGAAGACCTTGCGACAGATGAAATGGGAGAAATGTACGACATCCACCGATATAAAACCGATATGAGATTGATATAAGTGCTTTTACACGTTAGAAGATTCCTCATGTCAACGATATATTATCGACATATCGGTCCAATATCCCTGATATCTTTGTAAAATGATACGCACCGTGATATCGATATCTCATACCTATATCGGAGATATATCTCGATAACGATACATCCTTCTATGATCATTAGCAAAAATCTCCATAATACTTTCCCTAGAAACCTAATCAATTTATCTTGCCTCTTATCTATGTTGAGCCGAGCTTACTATTTGTCAAAATTTACTTTGATCCACGCCCTCCTGCTCGGCAGCGACCCCTTCATCTTAAACCCAAATTCCCGCCGCCACGCCCAAGCAGCAAGAGACCGAGGGAGCGAGAATGAGCCGATGGGCGAGCGCGGAAGCGAAGCTGGGGAAGAAGAAGGGGTCATCGACGTTCACAATCGAGTGCGCGAAGCCGGTGGAGGACAAGATCATGGACGTCGCCTCTTTGGAGAAGTTCCTGCAGGAGCGCATCAAGGTCGCCGGCGGCAAGCCTGGCGCCCTCGGGGACTCCGTCACCGTCTCTCGCGAGAAGACCAAGATCACCGTCACCTCCGACGGTCCCTTCTCCAAGAGGTGGTCATCCATCTCCCGATTCTACTTATGCTCTGCAAAATATGATATCATGCGCACCATATAAACCACGATTTAGTTGGACTCTCATGTGACGGCCAAATAACTAGGTTCAAGCCGCAACCTCTCCAGCCGCTAGGGCTCCCGCCACGGTGGCTAGACATTAGAGGCTTCAAAGCATGTCCGGCTGCTGGTTACCTATACCGACATCAGCCAAAACTGAAACCTTGGTCATTGCTTTAGCATAGACCCAATGTCCAGATTGAGGCCAATTAGTTTCCCGTCCAACTAAACGCTCGAAACGAATTGGCACCTTGTTTCTTTACTGACTTAGCTGTGGGATCAAATTTCCCGTATAATGCATTTCAACAAACAAACCTACAACTGTGGCTCGCAAATAGTGCGGCAATCCTTGTATGATTTAGGTGCATCTATCCTGGGATGCTTGAATTTGGCATTTTTAATACTGTTGCATCGTTCCTACTTCAACCTCTACTTATCGCTTCTATTATGTGAATGCAAAATAAAACAGTGTGCAAAATAGATGTTCATGTTTTTATACATATGTTTGTTTTGTCTAAGCTACTCACGTACATCATGCACGCACTGAAGCTGCCCACATCTTAGGAAGAACTTAGTAGGTTGGAAAAAACAAAATAAGGAGTGTTTCTAAAAAAAACTCAATCTTGAATAAATTAAAATTCTCCTCTTTTCTATGCACATATCTAATTTGATTTAATGCTAGATTGTATCACACATCTTTACCTCCTTGATAAGGTTCCTCCTTCTCCTTCCACTTGCAAGTTGCAATTACATGAAAGAAATATGCATTTGCATCCTCCTCTTTAAGTCAGGTGGTTATAAGCTGATGTATCCAGTCAACATCCTTCTTCTTTTCCTCCTCTTACATGATGCCTCGTTTAGTTTGTTTGAGCTCGATTTTTTGTCCATAATCAAAGAATAGAAGTCCCCAAGTATATATAGTTCCTCCACCTTATTCTATGCTTCACGCTCCTTTGGGCAACACTGTTGCCATACTTGCATTTATGCTAATTGCAAAAACCTGAGAAACCATTGAAAATCCCATCCAATGTAGGATATGCTTCTGCATGTTGAGTCCTTCATTTCATGAAAAAGAATGCCACCAACATACAACTAAATAAGAATAGAGCAATCATCGGCAGAAAATCTTCAAAAAAACCGCTATGCACTGCTAAATCAGGGGCAACACTTCAGGTGTTTGTCGCAACCACGACTGCCCGATGCATAATCGGGCACCCTTGTTTCACTCCCCCTTGTGGCCTAGAGAAGCCATCTCGATGGCACCCAAAGAAGTATCAAGAGTTAACCCATCCACTGCTTATATTCGATGTAGAGTTGAGAAACAAAATCACTTTTGAGATTATTTCAACCAAATCAAATTGGGTTAAGAAAAGACCATGTACCAGTTTTTTTTAAAAAGACCATGTACCAAGATTCTTGAGTATGATTCCCACGATCTATGGCTTGAAATGCGAACCTGAAGCCATAATCTCGAGGACCACAAGGATATCTTCACATGTGTATTCTTGGTCCGGCAAGTGTGCACAGTTCCAGTTGTCGATGGAATAGTCGCTGACGAAGAGGAATTGATTAGTGAAAGAGAGAGTGTGTGTGTTGTAGCAGAGATGGACATTTCTACTGATTTTTGGCCAAAATTATGAAATTATGTCTAGGTTTGGTCATGTATGAAAATTCTGAAGCTTTTTTGGTTTGTTCGTAACTTTCGCATATGCGATCAGATGTGATGTCCATAAATTTAGTTTCATTGAGTTTGAATCATTAAGATAGTTCAAATGTCTGTCACAATCCTTTCGACGGCCAGATTCCCACTTGTCACTTAAAGGGTCGATTTTGGTTTGGTTCGCAGTAATCTGTTACTTCCTTGTAGCAACCGTATCTTTTACAGCTAGGTTTGGACTTTGCAAATTGGTTGTCAAGCTGCTAGGAAGATCTGTATGCTGACTTAGATGATTTGCATTACACAATGGCACTGAAGTACGTACGTCTGAGCGTACTATGAGGACAACGAGTTCGATCGAGGATACGATTAAGACCATCAATGTACTGTAATTTTATTGAAGTCATGTTTATCTAATATAATGGTAGATGTTATCTTTTTACTTCGCATTTGTAACATTCGATGTTAAAATTGGAGTGTGAAGTGGAGATCCTGAATGGTAGATCGTCTTTCTACTTTGCATTTGTAATGGTAGTGCGTACTCCTTTCTTAAACATGTGCTCGGAATAAAAATTGGAGATCCAGAATCTATCAACAACTATTAAATATTTGGTGCATTAATTTTAATAATATTAAAATTATTAAAATTATACTTAACAAGCATTTTATTCTTTTATTTATTTTTATACTTAATAATATTATAATTACTAATATATTATTTTGTTTTCATTTTTTCCTATATATGACTTAGTGTTTTTATTCTTTTATTTATTTTTTAATTGTCTGAGGCAAGGGGCGAGAAAGAAGAGAAGGCGCGAAATGACAAATCATTCGTCGATCGGTGAATGGTTTTCCGAACGTAATTTAATGCTAATTCGTCTGGGAAAAAACTTCCCCTTCGGCGAATGGTTTGGCGAACGTAATTTAATACTAAAATGTCTGGGAAACCCCCTTCCCCCCCTCAAAGGTCATATCTCATAGGCTTTAGGTTTTTGAGGATAAACAATCAATTCGGGAAGGTAGGATGAAGCACCAACGTTCTGCACCATTGTATCGGAAAGGCTCGAGGGGGTGGGTCCGGTCTGCAACAAAATGTATCCTGACACAAACAGGAAATCCTGGCACACTTAAATAACTGTGTATGGTCAATGGTAGATCCAATAACGAGCAATAGCGGGTCGGTCCTATTCAGACCCGATTATAGTGCTAAACATTACCTATAGCCAACCAAACCCTAAGACCCACGAGCGTTTCTGAAATCGAAACATTCTCCAGCTCCACGGTAACGAACGGATCTCCGATCTGAGCTTGGAACTCGAATGGACGATGCTAACCATAGGCGAGTCCTGATGACGCTTCTGAGATCCTTGACAAATCGCTTTCCGATGATTCTTCACACCACATCCAGAACAACGAGGAAACATTGAGCCCTCCCACCTCTCCTGCCACCTCCACCCCACGCCGCCCTCCCCTTCCCTACCTCTCTGCTGGTTCAACGTCAGCCCCAACCCACAGGCGGCCGTGCCCTTCCTCCCTCCCCGCTTCAACGTCAGCCCCAGGCCCCAGCATCCCAGCCTCCCTCCAAGAGCACGGTGGCGGTCGCCGCCTCGTCGGTCTCAGGTCCCCCTTCTTTTAAAGTGCTGATGTGGGGCTAAACCTTCCACGCCGACAAAGCCCGCTGCCGTTGCCGTCGTCATTCCCTCCCTCCCTCCGCCACTGTTACATCATTTTCCTGCTAATACCACGATGGATTTCAGCTCTAATCCTTCTGGAATCGATCACATGTAATGACCAGGGCTGTTCATTATTTTCGGGTCTAATGGGTACCCGACCAAGTTGTTCTGACCCTAAATTGATGGGTACCCATGACAAGATATCCGGGTCGGGTACCCGTATGCAGTTGACCCGGTTAACGTAGGAAACTCGGTGGAAACCCCGATGGAAGTTTCCGGTACCCGGTTCGGAATCATCCCCTCCCATCAGGCCAACCTCCCAGACCCTTCCGAGTTTTGATTCCTCATGAGTCACGACTAAGATTTCATTGGCATCCAACTTGCTCTGTCCTTGCCATCCTCGGGACCTGGAGCTCTTGCCTCTGCTCTCCACAACCCATCCCGCACCGTCCCCTTCACGGCTATCAACCGCATAATCGGATCATACTCGTCATGATTAGGCACAACAACGAGGGAATCGTGGTATTTTATGCACCGATTTCAATGTTTCTTTTCTCTAGATTAGGGTTCTATTATTTGCAATTTGGGGGAGGAGAGGGTAGCTATTTGCATCGTTAATAACCCAAATCAATCAGATAATTTAATCTATAGCTACACTGGAAGTGAGGGGTGAAGTCTTGAAATTGGATGCGCGTAGGTGCGAATCAAGTCTACGGAGAATGCATCGGTAGACTACAGAGTATGCATGCTTCTTTATCGGTTGGTCTTCTTTTTTTTGTGGGTTTCCTCTGTAATGTTTCTTTTACATGAAAGGTCTGTTTTTGAGTGTAGAACATATATTGGAGTTCATTCCTTACTAATTTTGAGTGTCGTTATTCAGTTCTAATGGTTTCACAAGAAAAAATAGTTGTTTGTTCAAGAAAGGCCCATCCTTTCATTCCATTTCGAGGTTTCTTCAACTCTGTAATATCTTATGTATAGATCTTACTGGAAAGTAGTTTTTATCAGTGGTCTTTTATATGGATCTTTCTGAAAACCTGTATTGACTTGCCATTGTGATTGTAGAAATCTTATTCACACTTTTTATTTTTAATGGATACATTTAATCGTCACCTTTAGCAAGTATTTTTGTTTGTTTTTGGGTCTTTTGAGTCAAACTCACATTTGAGTATTCCTATATCAAATGTTTAAGTAATGCTTGGAGCAGTGCGATCCACGAATATCATGACCATGCATATTATACATTTTAAGGAGACGTGAATATTATACATTTTAAGGAGACGTGAATGGCCATTGTATCTTTTGTGCCATCTTGATTCTTGAGTTGTATTTTAAGGAGATGAGAATCAGACCTGAAATTGGAGCTTTGCAGTTCACAAAGATAAGATACAACCTCATCTTTTTGTATATTTTACAAAAAATGTTGTTTGTTTGCAGAAAATGAGATAGCACACTTGTATTGGACTTGTAGAAATTGGGATACCACACTTGTTCTAGGGATAGTCTACTAGCTTCACTTGTATTGGTCTCAATCCGTGCTTCTTCCAGGGATATTTATATATTTGTACTTGTTTGTTGTGGTACTGATGTATCTGTGCTTTTTTGACTTTGTTTCAGGAATACTGATGTATCTGTGCTGATGTATCCGTGCTTGTTTGACTAGTTTCATATTCTTGCTTGAAAATAAGAGTGCACAAATTGTTTGTTTTTATATTGTGGACAGGTTCTTGCTTGAAAATAAGAGTGCAAAGATTGCACATGATCATTTGTTGTAGTGATCCGCGAGTACCCGCGGGTACCCGTTAATCGTTCAAATTATCCGGGTACCCATTAGAATCGGGTACCCGTTAAAACGTGTCGGGTCGACCTGTTGACCCGGCTATGATCATGATCAAACGGGGCGGATACCCGTTCCATGAACACCCCATTGACCTGAATCTTAGCGTGCTTGATTGGTTCTTTTTTTGCGGCTTATCTTCCTTGCTTTCTAGCTTTAACAATGAAGAAGATAGCAACATGATGGTTCTGCCTCCGAGGAAGAAGGAGAAGAATAAAGGTGGTGGTCATGGCGTTAAGGTAACTCTTGTAAATTGATGCTGTAGTGTAATTGATGGAGTTGTGTTGTAATGTCTGGGATTTAATGTTTTTTGTTTTTTTTGTGTACAACATTTAGGCCTCAAAGAAAGAGAGGGTAACAAGAGTAGAGCCGGGCTTGAGCAAAAGCAAGCAGAGGAAACTGAGGCGCATTCAGGTATCATTCTTTTCAATGTGCAGTGTCTTGGGAGCGATTTGATCTTTGACTTGGAAGTTAATACACGCTGTAATTTGCAGGAAGAACAAGAGAAGAAGGTCATCCTGGCTAAAAGCTTGGAGATTCTGGAGTATGTTATTCAGTTGGACGTGCATTTCCTTCTTGTTTGGCGCATTATTATTTTTGGTTTCCCATTGGTTTCCGATAGGTTGCATAATTCACTTGTGCTTCTAATTAATGTAAACTGCGGACTGTTGCAGGAAGCACAAACTGCAGGACAATGTGCAATGCATGTTAAGATCATCCGGTACAATTGGTCAGGTTCATTACTAAACAATTCATTGTGGTTTGTAGGACCAATGGCTTTTATATTTTTCTCGGTTTTCTTTTCTTTTTACCCATGGTTGTTTAAAATGGGATCTTATAGGTGCCGACCATGCGGGAGAAACGCTTGTTGGCTGTACAGTTTTCTAAGGTAGGGTTGGAGATGCCCGAGGATGCTCCTCCACCTAAGAGAAGGAGAGGGGATGCTGATACGGCTGGTGACAAGGAATTGCCTGAATTATTATTCTCCTCTGCTGCTAATCCAACAAAGAATCTCATGTATGAGAGTGATCTTAGGGTTTCAGAGGAAGAGAAGGGTATACAGAATGATGCTATTTGTGGCACTGAGGATTTTCGAGGAGTCTCCTCTGATTATAAGCCTTCGAGAGATCATGATCGTGGGAATGCCCTTTCTAAGAAAATGGTATCGGAGAGTAAGGATGCCGACAGTCAGCAGTCTTTACCTGGCCACCTGAAGCAGTGCTCTCATATGGATGGTAATGGTACCTCATTGAATTCCCAGCTGCTGGATTCTAAGCTATCAAAGAAAGATGCTTGCAATTTGGGAGATCAGATGATTGCTTCAGCGCTTCCATGCCCAGATCAAGGTGAAGAAGAGAAGAAAAAACAGGTGTTATTCTGAATCTATAAGGATTCACATTTCTATTCAACCCCTATACTCTTGATTGTCAGATTCTGTGATATTCATCTTATTTACGTGGTTGCTACCATGCTTCTATTAGTACCAAATCGGAAGTTATATTGTCTATCTCAATTTTGTAAACTATGCAAAACACACTTGTAGTTAACTTCTACTGAATCAAATGAGCAATTGGGTGGTCACTAACTCATGGCGATCCACCTTGTTTATGTTAAAAAAATACTTCATTACTATATTAT
The DNA here is from genome assembly GCA_037367405.1 of Ottelia alismoides. Classification (NCBI taxonomy): domain Eukaryota; kingdom Viridiplantae; phylum Streptophyta; class Magnoliopsida; order Alismatales; family Hydrocharitaceae; genus Ottelia; species Ottelia alismoides. The sequence goes on along the minus strand of JAZKJV010007613.1, from coordinate 149,369 downwards.
ATAAGATGAAATAACTATTTGGTTTACTACCCTTTGATGCAAATTGTGTCTTTTGACCCAGGGTAAAGCCAGAGATGATACATGTGCTGGTTCAACAACTGTTTCAAATACAGCTGTTCTTATCAAGAAATCAGTCAATGTTCCTATGGTAGTACACATTTCAAGGCCTAAAGAAGTTGAGGAACAGAGAAGCTCTCTTCCTATTGTCATGATGGAGCAGGAAATCATGGAAGCTATAACAGAAAATTCTGCTGTAATTATCTGTGGAGAAACAGGATGTGGCAAAACTACACAAGTTCCCCAGGTGTGTAATTTTTGTTGCACACAACTTTTCTATGTAGTCCATGAAGCTCACACATGCAAGATGGTTAAAAACTTTGCTGACTTTCCTTTCCCGTCAGTGTTTATTTAAAAATTTGCCGTGACTTTCCTTTCTTTTTGGTGTTCATTTTTGTTCTTATCAACAAGTTTGGTTAGGATCGGGCTAGAACTCTTTTGCAGTTTTAGGGCAACTGGGGCTCCATTTGAAAACCTAAAAGAGCTATCTTTTTAAACTAAAAACGAATACATCTTTTGTAAATGAGAAATACATATGTTTTTGTAAAACTGAGGTATATGCTACAAGACAGATGTTTTGTAATATTAATATGAATCCACTTAAATTGTCTAGTGGTAGAAGCAGTGGGCACCCACTCCAATGACCAGGGTTCCAACCCCGACCCTCCCCCCTTAACTAGTAAAAAAAAATTGCTGAATGTATAAAGTCCTACTAAAAATGGGGTTGTTTATACTACAATAGTTAACACCTCATTGGAAATCATCTAGAAAGAGAACCTTTTATCATCTGCACTAAAGCCTAGTCAAGGCCTTAAATGTCGGTTTCGGTCACCATTTCGGTATCGACCAAAACAGAATTTCGATGGAATTTCGGTGGAATTTCGACCGAAATTTCGGTCATTTTTTGTACTAGGACCCCCATATTTCGGTCATTTCGTTATTTCGGTCGAATTTCGATTTCGACTGGATATCGATATTCGACAGAAATTCGACCGAATTTCGCTGAAATTTGAAGCCATGAGCCTAGTTATTTCTGGTTGGATAATCTTAAAATATGGCAAAATTATCAATCTGACACTGGATTTTGTTGAAATCGACTTGTACAGTTTCTTTATGAAGGTGGATATGGATCAAACAATTCTCCAGCCAAAGCGGGGATTATAGGCATCACCCAGCCACGCCGTGTTGCAGTTCTGGCTACAGCAAAGCACGTGTCTTATGAACTGGGCCTTTGTCTTGGGAAGGAAGTAGGGTTTCAAGTTAGGCATGACAAAATGCTTGGAGAGAAATGTTCTATTAAGTTCATGACAGATGGTATCCTCCTCCGAGAGTTGCAGGTTTAGAATTTCTCTCTTTTTTATTTGGGTTTCAAGGTTGCTTATCTATTGAATTATGTTTGTACTGCTTTCTTTTTTATTTAAAATGCTTCCCCTCTTCTAATCAGACTTCTGCGAGTTTACAAAAACCTGCATGGCTTCTGTGAGAAATTTTCCTCTATTTAGGGCTCCATCTTTGCATTTGGAGGTTGAAAGTTTTAAATTTCCTAGCATAGATAACTCTAACTCTGCAATAATTGATATTCTTGTCAATCTATTCTGGGCATTCTGCCATTTATAATAATGGAAAAAAACTATGAACAATCTATTGCTACAACTAAAGATATACCGGTCTTCTTCTCAAGCTAAATGAGGTCAGCTTTTCAATCTTACTTGAGTGTTAGTTAGAGTAGCTCTGATGCTGAAAATCATGAATTGAATATAGGTCTAACTTTCTTTTATCAATGTAAGGTGAGACATTGTCCCTGCACATGTTACCTTGCACTGCCATCTACAAAACTTGCTAATGGACTTGAAAAGTTTTTAGTGAAAACCTTAACGTAAGTAGTATGTTCTCTTGTGAACCAGACTTAGAACATCGCGAAAAAAGGGTCAAAGCCTTCTCCCACTTTTAGACATTGCAAAATGTCAGCGACATATTGCTCGATATTTTGTTCACTAAGTTGTCGCATACCAAGATTCCTCCTTGCAAAAGATGCCTTTGGTTTAGAAGCCACACAAATTCCTTATCCTTCAGGTTTTTGAACTTAGGTTTGGAGATCTCATGAATTTCTTATCCTTCAGGTATTTTAACATTCCTGCAAATTATTGCTTACCATAGATTAGAATGCTAAATGTAACAATGTAATATGTAGATGTTCATGATGGTAAGAGACTTGAGGAAATCTCTGTTTGCGATCAGCTGAATTGTACTCTTCCTAGATATACCTGGTGGATTGACTTAGGTGCCGCTTGTCACATGCACCTTGCAGGGCTTCAAAAGCCACAGGGCTCCAAGTTGGTGGTCCACGTTCCTTGGGAAGCGTCTCCCGCTGTCAACTCTGCTCCCTTCCGCAGATAGCTTTTCTTCATCTTTCTATGGAAAGCCCTGGCAGAAGGATTCGCCCGCCATACTATATAATAAATAATCGGGGGAATAGAAGTCCCGCAAGCTGTACTTCCTGTGTCTACTAGACATCATTTTTCCAGCAGTTGACTACCACACTGCGGAACATGCGGGGGGGGGGGGTGGAAAAAATGATGCTAAATTCACGGTCCTACTTATATAGCCCTCCTACGTAGGACCGTGAATTTAGCATTGTTTTTTCCTCTGTCTCCATTTTCACCCTATTCTCTTGTCTGTTATAAAATCCTAATTCTAAATCATAGACATATTTGAGCGCCTTCTTCTCCCACCTCCAACAAGTGAACAACTCCCTGTTACATATTCTTCTTGTACACCTGTAATCGCACTTTACAATTTAGATCCAGAAGGTATACATGTGCAGTTCATATTGCACATGGAATGAGCCTTCTCTACAAGTTGTTTGATTTGACAATGTGTTGTAGATTGATTTGGGAGTCCAAAGCACTGCTTAAGGTGAAGATTTTCTTGTGGATTTTGAAAAGGGAAAGAACCCTGACTAGAATGAATGGAACAAAGAATCTGCATGTCATGGATGTAGATTGCCCTCTGCGTTTTCATGATGCGAGGATTCTGCCCTCACCTTACATGAATGGTGTCGATCACAATAAGGGATTCCATCCGCTCTTTGGCTGGTTGGACAATCATTTACTTGAAGTTTCAATAATGATATGCATATTATCTTCCTTGTAGTCTTTATAATATAACACAAAAATTCTTTTCAAGATGAACCTATTAAAATAAAATTACATCTGACTAGATCAACTCTTCCAAAATCAACCTTATTACAAAATTAAAGAGTGCATGATACAGGATTCTAAAAAAACTGCGATGATGATGATGTATCTGCTTCCCACATTGTGTGAGCTATTTTAACATGAAAGACTGCCATGCTTAGAAGCTCTTCATAATTAATCTTACTAGTGTCGTCACTGAGAATATTATGTTCCCCATCATCATCCCCATTGATACCAAAAAGGTGGTCATTTTTTGCCAATGTGATTTCTTGCATGATTTTCTTCCTTTTGGACTTATACAATGAAGTTATATATGATACAATAAGCCGTGACTATTAATTTATGCCTCGTGAAATAGTAGAATGATCAATAAATGGACCACATGAACCCATTGTTTAATATATCAAATATCCGTTTGACAATGAAGCATGCATTACTTTTGGGCATCATTTTTTTGTCATTTTCTCATCATTTACATGATCATGCTAGCTTTTTGCAGTCGTGTCACCTCTTTGATCTTGTGTTGTCATATCTCATTGCCTTTCTCTTTTCTTGTACTTCATATTCATTTGGGCAATTATTTATCATGGATAGTCTTGCCACTTCTTCGTCGACATCTTCGCACAACCTTTGTGCAACACAATGCAAAATGACTCCAATAGTGCTTCACTTGGCACGTTCTATGTTGTGAGCAATACCATCATGAATTTTACGGAGTTGAGGCAATGTTTTTCGATCATTATCGTTATCTCTTGCACGATACTTCTCGTGGCCATCTTGTATACCTAACCTCGTCTTTTACGTCGGCCACTTGTGATGTTGCAAGGCATGCCACATGCACCACCTTCTCATGTGATGATCCTTAATCCACCCATCGATCATCATTGTTGCTGGTTTACTGCCTCTTGATGATGCCATATTGCTTTCTCGGTCACCATACAACTTTGACGAATATATGAATAATGACATGGAAAAATAAACACGAACCTTGAATGTTGAAACTTAAGAACCAACACACCATGTTGAAATAATATGCACACACATTAAGAATAAGAATACCAGAGTGTATGACTATAATAATATATCAAAATGATCTAGAGCTCTACGACGCCCCTCAAATTTAAAATCCTCGTTTGGCTAGTAAAACATGTGAGGATCAGGGTGTAAACCCCCATGACAAGTTTCTTAGGTGATGCATATGTTGACATCCCTCTGTGCAACAACAATCCAAAGGACACTGGTGATTGGGTTGGGAGCGTATGTCATGATGCTTCAATTGAGTTGCTTGACTTTTCCTCAGTGGACTCATTATGCGCCGCTCAATTTAGGCCGTTCAGTGAGAAGCTCATGCATTTAATTGTGTTTTAGGCTATGTCTTCCATGTGATGCTATTTTTCCCCATCAAGAGAGGCTTTATTTGGAAAATGTTGGCTCGTTTGTGTCCTCAATTATGTAAATTTGTGTGCATTATTTGTTAATATATAGTGGGTATGGCACCATTCTGGATGTTTTCCCTTTATTCTCCAAAAAATCATAGTATATGTGCTTTGGATAGAAAATCACGTTGATCATTCTACTCCAAGTAGGGAGGAACCAAATACGGTCAAATTTTTAGTGTTCTCATGTACTAGGTGTAGTAGAAAAGTATATACTTTATTATGAGAGCTCTACCCTTCCTTGTATAGGGAGGTGAACGGAAACATAGTACAAGAACCCAAAATAGGAAAATGATAAGAGTACACATGAGGTTAAAGAATAACATTTCCCTCTTTGTTATTTCAACAATCAACCTTAAACTGGAGCATATATATCACACATGTTCAACTTAAAAGTATAATTATCAAGCATGATCCTTATAAGCAGTGTTCACGAAAGCGGCCCGTGCGGCCGCATATGCGTATGCGGTGCCCTCAGCGCACCGCTTTCATGAAGCCCCCCATTATGCGCCCTGTGCGCTTATGTGGGCTGTGCGGCCGCATATGCGGTCTGTGCGGCCGCATACACATTATTTACTTATTTTTTTTAAATTTATGCCATGCTTTTATTGTGTTATTTGTGTCATGTTTTCCTTGCTTTGCATGTATACTAACCAAGCTTTCCATGACCATTTAAATCCATTATTAAAGTAGTTGTACTGCGAGATTGGAGTAAACACGTAAGGAAGAAAAGGAATAAATGTACTAATAATTTAGCAAACTAATTTAGTCAACTAATAGTTATTATGAATGCAATATATTATATGTAAAGTTTGTATTTTTGATGGAGGATTAGTTATAAATATAATGACAGAGATAAATGACATTATATTCAACAATAGAGGCATTTTGTGTGCTAACTTTTCTATTTTGTTGATTGTTGTCAATTATTTTGTGTGCTAACCGTTCTATTGAAGTATTGATATTTGATTGATAGCGATTGTTTTGAACTCTATATGAAAGTTATTTTTCTTAGATCTTCTATTGGACCACAATTATACATAGATTTAGTTCTGTTGTAGTCAAATTTGTATATATTTATTTATTTTTAGATAAAAAAGTAGGAAACCGCGTAGAACCGCATATACCCCACATATGCCCCCGTATACCGCTTAAGCGCTATTCAGTGACCTGTCCGAACACATATGCATACCGCTTTCTTGAACCTTGCTTATAAGAGGCTTGGTAAAAATATCATTGATTGGATACTAGATGTAACATTTAGAGTAGGGATATCAGGAAAGCTCAAGCTCGGTGAACTTGACTTGGACTCAACTTGTTAATGGCTCAGGAGGTTGGCCCGATAATTTTAATGAGTCATGGTCGAGACATTTGTTAACTTGACTTGTTATGGACATACACATACAAACACACATATATACATGTATGTGTGTAAGTGTGTCTGTGTATGTATAAATATAGAGATATTTTTACACTACAACCTATGACAACTTTGCTAATTAAATGGAAACACCTACAATCTTTATAATTACACCACAACCCTGTTATTTTACACCATATAATACCTTGACCTTAATCGGAATTTGCTCTACTAACTTAACCATCCTTGGATCAATCTAACCAGCTCCTCCCCCATAATAAATTATGTCAAATTTACGACATCGTCACTGCTCCTCTTTATCTTGTCGAAGCCCTCCGATGTCATCTCCAAGAATCAAACTCTTCCATATCCTCATATCTTCCTCGAATAGTCTGCAATTCGAGAACTTTTAGCTTGAATTGTAGCAAATTCATGTCATCTTTGACAATGATGATCTTCTCGTCATGGCCAGCCTTTCACTACGAAAACCCTGGAGATCGAAAATATGATAGATTGGGGCCAATGATAGGTAGATTATGGTTGATCTAAATCATTAAATTCGCATGCGATTGATTTGAAGCTCATTGAAGTGCTCTAGTTTTATGTGGTTTTTGGTGTTGTCACTGCTGTAATATTCGATCGAATGGATCGAATATTCGGTCGAATATTCTTATTCGATGGGGTGACCGAATAGAATATTGCTACTCAGTCAATGTTCGGTCTAAATCGAATATTCCTGAATATTCGGTCTGAATATTCAATCGACTATTGCAACAGATTTCTGATTCTTTTATTTATTTTATTTTTGAAGACTCCCATTTATCGTTGATCATCACAAATGTTAAAGCTCCATATATGTAACTTGTTAATTGGTAATTTTATCTTGGATTATTGATTTCTAACTTGTATATATGAATAAATATGCATAAATATATATTATACATAATCTTTATATTTGAAAAAAAATAAAAATAAATAACTGAATAATTCTGACTATTCTTCCGAATACCAAATATTCTTTATTCAGTGACCCCTCCGGCTGAATACTGACTTTTGCAACATTGGATGTTTTGGAGAGGTAAACAATTTTTGGGAGGAACGATAGGGACGCGTGTTGAGGAAACGAACGAAGAAAAATGGGTTTGAGATCCTTAAGGTGTACAACTTGATCTTGAGCCTCAACGATAATTACAACCCCTTTAACCATGATCTCGATTTTCTGTCCAATTGTCTGTTCAGGAAACAAATGAGCAATTGTCACCAAGAACTGGATCATAAAGTGTCGGGAACTGCGGCAAAACAGAGCGGATGCCCTTCCAAAAGGTCGAGTAATAGAAGGCCAGGTGACATGAGAAACTGCCTTTTGCCCAGATGCCATAGACATGCGAATGAGTCGGTATCATAGGTTCTTGCTTCTGCTCGAGATCCTGGTAACCCACCTCAGAAGTAGCGCATAATTCATTGTCTTCAGGCGATAAACTCTTAGACCACTTGCAAGTTTTGATGTAACAATCTCCCAGTATGTTAAATGAACTTCCGATCCATTGTGGCCTGACTCGTCCCACAGAAATCTTCGCATGATCATCTCTAATCGATGGTGGATAGCAACAAGAATTAGACACGTTGACATACAGAAAACATTGATTGCTATTAGCACGACCTTCATAAGCACTAGACTGCCACCTTGCGACAAAATGATCGCCCTCCAACCGGGCCGTTTTCTCTCTTTCTTTTCAATAACATATAAGCCAATTAGCGATTCTAAATCTGTCAGTAGTCGGGTGTAGATCAAGGTTGCTTATCGACAAGGACCCACACTCTGTATCCAATTCCTCACTATAAACCAATGCGTCTGCTTTTAATAAGCCAAAGGGGACAACTGTAAACTTGCTACGATTGAGAACGAGCCCTAAAAGTTCACCAAAAATCTTGAGGGTCGTAATCATCCCTCTAGCCTCCTCTCTACCTCATTCAATGAAGACGATGATGTCATCTGCATATTGAAGGAGAGGAATATGTATATTATCAAAAGAATAGCCCGTTGTGACTCTTGGTTGAATCACCTGATCAACCATGCAAGCCGAGACATCTACATCAATAAAAAAGCATAGGAATAAGGGGACAACCCCGTCTCATGCACTGCTGTGGCTGAAAAACCCTCCCTCAGAATGATCGTTGATAAGTATCGAATAGGACGTTGTAGTGACGCATCTTTTCATCCATGAAATCCAAACATCTAGGAAACCTCGACTTGCCAAGGCCGTCTATAGAAAAAGCCAGACTACTGTGTCATATGACTTGGAGAAGTTCACCTTCCACAGAAGGCAGCTCACTCACGCACCATCTTTTCCAATATACTAAGATCTCAGTGGTCGTAGCCTAGCTATCACCAATCTGCCTTCCTGATATGAATGTCGACTAGATCGGCGAAATATAATCCATGACCCTGCTTAATCTATTTACTAGGACCTTTGCGATCACCACGTAAATAGCATTAGAAAGGGCAATTGGACGAAAGTCCTTCACTCTCTTAGATGTCTCCTTTGGGAGGAGAAAGATGAGAGTATTGTCGAAACCCACATTACCTCATGCAAAATTTTCAACCACTTCTACTAACTCTTTTCTGACTACATACCCGAATTCCCATGAAAAATAAATGAGGAAGCCATCGGGTCATGACACACCATCAGCATTCAGATTCCAAATTGTGGCTTTAACCACCTCCATCGTAAAACTTTGAACAAGATGGCTCTCATGTTGTTATGATGATTGTGCTGCCTCCAAGCTAGTCCACATCCATGACCTACCGTAAGCTCTTCATTAAAAATCATGATAAGTGCTTCGCAATCACTAGCCCCATATCACGATCTCTCTCTACCCTCCTTCCATTCACCACAATGGACCAAATCAATATATCACGACACCTTCTGCTAGCAACCCTATGGAAGAATTTTGTATTTGCATCAGCTTCTCTGAGCCATGTTTGCCGTGACCTTTGTTTCCACTCACTAATTCGTTTTTTGTTCCGTTGGCACCGTTCAAGATAAAGGTCTTCATTTGGCTCCACAAACCGGGTCGTGTATTGATTAATGTGAGGAGGTCATCTTTCATGGGGGGGGGGGTTAAACCTACGGAGGAGGAAGATATGGGCCACCTCTTTTACTCTTGTGCGTGGGTACGAGAGATCTGATGAACATTTCATGGGTGGATCTCTCGTCTCATGTAAACTTTTGGGCCTCCCTAGTGGCCAACCAATTCATACTGATGGTGGAGCTATTGTGCCCAATCTCGATTATCTGGCCACTTGGCTCTCTCACAATGGACTGACTTTTAGTTCACATAGGTTTTATGTTGATAATGTTTTTTTTGGCTAGATCTCTCCTCGAGGCATGGTTGATGCAAGTTTTATGTAACACTTCCCTATTAATAAAAACTTGGGACGGGCACCTCCGCAGTGTTTCCTCCCTTTTTTATTCCAAAAAATTCTCTTTTTGTTTTCAATCGTTATTATCTTTTGGGTTTCTTCCATCTCTCTTTGCTCATTAGCAATAAGATTTCGATTGTCTTCGATCCCGTCAACCTCGAATGCATTGAAGCCAACTTCTATGCCATACACGCAATGTCGGAGCTCGGACACTCGTAGAGGTCCAATGGTCTGATACCAGGTCTTTGAAGTTCTCCTTCAGGAGCCATGTTTGCTCAAACTTGAAGAATCCTCGTGGCACTGAGCCGTCTCTAGAGTAATTGACCAATGGAGTGTGGTCCGACTTGGGTCATGGTCTAGAGGAAGCAGCGGACAAAGGGAAGAAATCTAGTAGCTTTCGAGTCAAGGAAACTGTCAATCCATGGGTGAGAACCATAAATCCTCCAAGTATACCTTGTATATGCCTTCATCAATCACCTCTAGTTGCAGGTCATCTATCAGCTCAACAAACTCCCCCAAGTTCTTGACTACCGTGAAGGCAAGGGCAATATAAAGAAAATATGGGCACATTAAAATTGCCTCTGACAAGCCATGCCTCACCAAGGTAAAGTCTTCTAGCATTACGAAGCTTAGTCCATAGATCCATTCTCTGCGCCGGTAAACATGGCTTGTAACACAAGAGAACCAAGTGCAAGCCGATGCTTACATTTTCGAAAAAAAGCAATATGAACATGTCTGGCCTTATGCTTAGAGATGAAAGCAAAATGAGAGCCCTTCCATGCAATAGTCGTTCCCCCCGCATTGCCAACAACTTCAGTCATTTTGAACTTCGACTGAGATCCAATCCCCAAAGAGTTCCACAAAAAAATTGAACAAGTATTGGGTTTTGTTTCTTACAACGTGACAATATCACAACCTCACTCCCTTAAAAGAGCACCAATTGATCTTTCTTTCTTCGGGTCACCCAGACCTTTGAGATTCCGAGTCAAACTTCCATTTAGGAACTCGGTTCGTCCTCGAGGTCGAGGCCATACCAGATGGCTAAACCACACGAACCTTATGAGCATAAATAACCACACTCCCCTTTTCAATTGTAGCAGTTCTTTTTCATTTTGAGCTGATCATAAGGTTGCAGAGGCTTGTGGGATGACTCCTGCCCGCAAACGGCCTCCAGCACGTCTGATTGGTCTAAGTTTCTCGCCCAAAGAGGGCCATCAACCCACAAATGAGCTTCTCGAGAAGAGACCACCGTACTGGAATTATGCAACCCCCTTCAAGGCCATATGTCAGAGACTCAGAGGCTTCAGGTCTTCAAGGATAAACAACCAATTCGGGAAGCTAGGACGGAGCACCAACATTCTGCACCATTGTATCAGGAAAGGCTTGAGGAGTGGGCTCAGTCTGCATCAAAATGGATCTTGGCACACAAACAGAGAATCCTGGCGCAATTAAATGACTGGGTATGGTAAATGGTAGATCTAATAACGAGCAATAGCAGGTCGGTCCTTTTGAGACCCGATCATAGGGCCAACCATTTTCTAGAAAGAGAGCCGGCAAAACCCTAAGAGCCACGAGCATTTCTGAGATCGAAACATTCTCTAGCTCCTTGACAAAAAGCGACATCATGTATTTAACACCTTCCAGGTTTGCCTCTTTTTGAAATTTGAAAATTTGATAGTTCTGTAATCTTCTCTTGCGAAGATTTCTTATTTGAATTTTCTTCTGCAAGTCTTGTCACATGATTGATTGTAGTCTCCACCAGTGTATGCTCCTTCGGCGAGAACCAATAACGAGCTCGTGTTGACATCTCCCTGATCATGCACCAAAAGAGGTGACAGTGGTAGAGGAACCACCTGCACCAGAACTAGAATCGTGCTCGACCCACAATCAACAAGCAAAGTGATTCCAATGCGAGGGTTGTAGAACCTTCCACGATCGTGATCGTTACCTTCGGATCAGTTCCCGGTAGCCGACAATTGGCAAGAATCTTTGATGCATCTCCGAGCTCCCACCAAGCCGATCTCAATGTCTCAACCATGCGAGAGAGGAAAAATACACCATAGATTAGAACAACTTACAACGAAGATGATGATTCTTCTCCATTAGTGAAGCGAGGCAATCGCCATCTAAGTCCCCCTTCCGAGCATGAGGGCAAGGATACATTGACCTCTTGGGGTAAAAGACCCTTAGAACAACACGTTTTATATCCAACATAACCACATCTCCTGAAAATGAAGTACCTAAGATTCAATGAAGGACCGACATGATCGAACATGTGTCCCAATTTTCCTCCTTGCACCCACTGATCGATATACCATCTGTGTGAAACGTATCCAGAGCTGCTCCCGCAGACAACGAAGGCATACACATGCGCGATGACTAATGGATTTCCTATATGACCTTGGAACTTGGATGGACAACGCTAACCATAGGTGAGTCGTGATGACGCTTCTGAGACCCTGGACAAACCCCTTTCTGATGACTCTCCACACCACATCCAAAACAACGAGGAGACATTGAGCACTCAACAACCCGATGACCATACACCCCACATATGCAACAACGTTGGCCGTGTTGGCGATGAGTGACAAATGTCCAGCCCTCCTTCCTCTTATCTTCAAGTTTGTCAGCTCCTCACCTTCATCTCTTCAAGATTGGTAGCCCTCACCCACGTTTGCTCACATTCTCTTGCACAACCCACCATAGCCGTTCTCTCTTACGATGAGAGCTCTCCATGTCGACGCCGATTTCTCAAGACCTTCACTCTCCAAGTTTTTGTACCAATCAAGTTAATCTTATTAGAACATTCTTGAACTAGCTCTAGACCGAGCAATCTTCTTTCTCCTATACCTCACTCCATCCTCTTAAAGGTGTTGTCTACTATCACGAACCTCTGTGATTCCATCTTGGTGCTGGTTTTTTTTTGACGCTCCTTGGTGCTGGTTTTACAGTTAGTCAGTTACTATCTTACCTCAACAACTATTCACCAGCAACTTTGTTCTCATTATCTTTGAACCATGTGATAAGCTATTCTTCTTGAATCTTTATGTACTAACAATTGAGCTTTTGGCTTTAACGTATGAATTATCAAAAGCATTAAGAATGTTATAACATACCTAGAAGTTATCACATCGCAAAAGCACCATAGTATATTTGTTTATAAATCCTGTGTTTTTATTTCTTTCTATTTTGAATTTGTTTTACTCCTATAAGAAAATGCATCCAATACTGTATTTAGTTATCCAATATGCAAGTAGAACATATATGTATACAGGTTCTGCTCTCAAACATAAAAAATCCAAATCAAAATATTTAGTGTCTGTCAATCTGTGTCTGTGTGTTTTCCGACGTACTTGTTTATCACGACTTCTTGTGACAAAGGGGCCTGGCCTCTCTCTCATGTAGCAACCATGACCAAGGTAGGGCCAGTGCTCTCTGCTCTGTATAGTAGGCACACTTCAATAGGAGTTTGTGCTTTTCTGTATGCCTTTTAATGCTCATAGTTGCACCGATGCTAATAGCTTTGAATATTCTCAAACAAACCTTTCAGACCCAAGTAGTAAGTATGAAGAGGCCAACTATACTGCTTGATTAGATAAATATCACAATGTAACTGCAAGCTTTTCGTTTCATTCCTTGCTTGAGAGTAAGAGGTGGCAAGGGAGTCCCATATGTCCTTTGCTCCATATATCCTTATCTGTTGGCTTGTGCAGGACTTCATGCTACTTCAGATGTGGGGTACTTACAAGTCACACCTTGGCCAATTCATTATTATTCTTGCATGATGCATTCTTTCTTGTTTTTTCTTTGGACTATGGATCCTTCAAAACACACTCCATAATACCCGTGAATTACTCAAACCACAACTCATAGTTGGTCCATCCATTATCATAATCGAGCATGTGTTTTCATCTTCCCTTTGTTAAGAATTTGACATCTATGGTCTCTGGAATGGAGAAGAGACCCCCACAGATTAAACAATTGATATGAAGTTGAGGCAGCATGGATTGCGCATGTATACCAAGTGCACAAACATCCCCATAGCTCAGAGAAGTCCCTGATGTTCCAAGAATGAGAATAGAGGGTCAACAACACCCCACACCAATATGGTGCTGGGCACGCCCTTCATTGCATGAGAGATTGCAAAAATAGGGGCTAAAAACCCTCATGCACTCACCTTAGCCACTTGATGGCTTGCGGTGGTGTAGTCGACAATATAGGCACACGAATGGCACTGCTATAGCAGGAAGGTTGGTCGTTGCATGGTGAGTCGGGCGTTGTTTTTGTTAGTATTAAGATTTCAAGAGAAAAATGGAGCCGTGGCCGAAGACTGGTGTTCCAATACTATTTGGAAAATCAAAGACTTTATTATGAGAGACATCCCTTATATAAGAGAGAATGGTAAGAAAGTACACAAATTTGACTAAAAAAGTACATAAAAATGTGGGTCTAAAAAAATGAAACACCGATATAATCAACTCTCCCTCAAGGGAATAAATATCATGCATCTTGTTCATCTTGCATACACACCAATCGAGGCTTGTGGCACTGGATGAAGACGTTTGTAAGTTGCTTGATGGATGATACATGTGGAATATGAAGAAAACCTTTCTAGATCATATTACATATGTGGTGATAGTCAATCTATACATGTTTGGTTCTTATGAAGAACATGATTACTTGTAATGAAAATGTCAATCATATATCACATCATATCTTCATGGGTCTTGTGATCATATCACGAGTGTGGTGACAATCAATCTCCACATGTCTCATTCTTTTTTGAAAACACGATTACATGCCATAAAAATGACAACCATATTATCATAGCATATCTCCATGGGTCCTGTGATCCCAATCTTAAGTCTTATAGAATAGATCTAATCTGCACTCTTGGAGAGTGACCTAGAGATAGCCCCACATAATCTATTGGCGGGACTCTGGAGAGTTAATGGGGCTATATAAAGATTCCCATACCCATGTACTCATTGGGTGAATTCAATAGAAGAATCGTCCTTTGAGGCATTCTCATGTGGTTTCATCCCACTCCTCACGGAGTAGGGTTCAACGCAAATTCTTCCATGTTCTTCATGTTTATTGCTCTTGATCTTATTATCGCTTCTGCTTATCATTTTCCACATGATATCAGAGCAAGTCGATTTTTAGGAGACATGGTTGATATTTGAAGATATGGTACAATTTTTATTTTTCAAAGTTTTATGGATATTATAGTTCTTTTGATCATCATGTTGTTGTTGGGGTTCTTCATGAAACCCTAGATTCATCTTTGTCGTGGGTATGTAAAATCCTAGCCATTTTGACACACCAACAGTGAAATCTCTAAGCATGATAGACTACTGATTTCTTCTAAACAAATGGCGCCGCCACCTCTCCAAGCCGCACTCCAAAATGACAACGCTTTCTTCAAAACCCCAGATCAGGTTCGTGCATGGGAAGAAGAAAATACAAGTGAGAGTGTAGCCTACACCGCCCCAAATCGACGGTGATGGCACTACTTGTTATTTGAAGAAAGGAAAGATCTACCACAGTTCTCGGAGAAGAAGAGGATAGAGGAATTGATGTCCTCTTCCCACATACCTCCTTCCCCGCTACCACCTCTATAGTAGCCACGGACCTCCACCCTCATCTCCCACAGAAGCACCAGACCGCCATTCCCCAAGCAGCTAGGTTTCATG
This sequence comes from Ottelia alismoides, assembly GCA_037367405.1. Taxonomy (NCBI): domain Eukaryota; kingdom Viridiplantae; phylum Streptophyta; class Magnoliopsida; order Alismatales; family Hydrocharitaceae; genus Ottelia; species Ottelia alismoides. Next base: position 134,199 of record JAZKJV010007613.1, on the reverse strand, counting down.
CTGGCTATCTCCGATGGACCCTCACACTCTCCCTGTAACCCCATGAGTGCCTTTGCGTCGGCCACTCCCGCCCCCTCCAACCTCTTGTTGGCATGGCCACTACCTCTAGCAGGTGCACCTCCTCCGCATTGCCACAAGCGGCGGCTCCAGACCTCCCTCCTATCAATGAGATGCTGCTCAATGTGCTCATCGACACTCTAGATGACCAATGCAGGGATCATTGACTCGCGCTCCAAACCTCCCTCCTATCAATGAGATGCCGCTCGTCTACACTCTAGCCGACCAATGTTGGGAGCATTGACTCGCGCTCCGGCTTTATGAAACGACGACAACAGGGATGGGTCTCCCCTTCAGGAAACCCTACGTTCGATAGATAAGAGGGCGAACATATTCCTTTCATTTAAAAGAGAGGGGGTGGGTTGGAGAGTGTCGGGCTAAAAAAACAAAAACAAAAGGCGAAGGATTTCGAGGGGTATCGATTGGGCTGTTTGCAAAAAAAAGGGGAAGAGTTGTATTATGCATGTGGTCTGAAAAAAGGAAAAGAAAAAAAACAAGGGGAAGAGGCCAGTTATAAAAGAAAGGGGGAGGATTGTATTGGGTTCAACAAGTCCAAAAAAAGGACCTGAAAAAAATGATCGATTAAAAAAAAGTAAGAAAAAAAAGTTATGGCTTGCAAAAAAAAGAAAATAGTCGAGAAAAAATGGTTTGCTTTTAAAAAAAGGAATATTGCTTTGTGCAAAAAAAAGAGTAAAAAAAAAGAAAAAACGATTTTTTTGATGAAGTTGTTTGTTCTACCGTTCATTTGTTCTCCCCAACTTCATCGAGTACCCCTTAGAATTCCAACAAGTATGGGAGAAAGGGGAATTGAAATAGTACAATAGATGCTCATCCATTATATTTAGAAATTTTATTCAGAGACCAACTTAACGCAAATAAAAGTAGACTCCAATGACCGTGAACTCCAGACGTGATCCATTCGAGGTTCCCAAGAGAGCGAACCCACTTCGAAGTCCCAAGAGAGATGTCTGCATTCAGAGATCATCGTATGGATATTCCCACGGCATGAAGAAAAATGCATTCAACGACAGATCCCCCCATAGGTGACGAGCCGATTCCCGTGAGTTTTTTGACAACAGAAGAGACTCGTTACATAGGACACACTTCAAGTTCATCCTCACCAGAATGGCATGCGAAGCACCATCCTCAACATCAGTCGACAGATTATGCATTGAGCCGTTATGGTCTGTAGTTTCATGTCATGTATTTATTGAGTGAGTTCATGTCTTCGTCTGTTTGTCCAAACTGAATGCTCCAGCTTGAGGGAGAGTATTGATGCTTTAGATCAAGATGACAAATCTGTTACCCATAAAGAAGAAAAACAGAAGCAGAAGAAACTAAAAGCAATGGCTAAGGAAGCTCGTGAGAAATTTCGCAATCCAACAAGTGATGCATTATCTATATCATATGCCTTGCAGCAATTTGAACTTGCCGAGAGGCCATCGGAGTTCTGTAAAAGTTTCTCTCTACATTACAAAACAATGGACGAGATGGCTAAATTGAGGAAGCAATTGCTTCAGCTGATATTTACTTATAGCAAGTCGCTTCAGGAGTTCACTTGGAGTCACGGATGTGCCAGAGATGTCGAAGATGCTTGGAGAACCCCTTCAAATAAAATTCCATTGCTGATGAACGAAGAAGAAATTTTGGGGCAAGCTATATGTGCCGGATGGGTGGATAGGGTGGCAAAGCGGATCCGAAAGCCTTCCGAATTATCAGAAATAGATCAGAAGGCCAGGGCTGCTCGCTATCAATCATGTGCTCTGAATGAAACTGTATTTCTTCATCGCTGGTCCATGGTTGCTCGAACTGCACCGGAGTTTCTAGTATATTGCGAACTTCGCCACACAAAACGTCCGTACATGCATGGAGTTACCTTTGTAAAGTCAGATTGGCTGGTCAAATATGGTGCCAGTCTCTGCAGTTTCTCTGCTCCTCTTCCAGACCCAAAGCCGTATTTTGATCCAACGACTGATGAGATTTTATGTTGGGTAAGCCCCACATTTGGCCCACATCTCTGGGAGCTTCCCTTGCACAGGATTCCCGTTAAGAGCGAGGACCTGCGAGTTTCGGTATTTGCCTGTGCTTTGCTTGATGGAAACGTGTTGCCATGCATGAAATCAGCCCAGCAATACATGGCCTCATTGCCATCCCTTGTTTTGAGACCAGAAGCATTTGGACATCGAAGAGTGGGTGATCTGTTGAGCAGGCTGAAGAGAGGGCCAAGAACGATCGATAATCGTGCACGTTTACGAGATGCATGGCACAAGGATCCCGGAGCTCTTTACCCGGAACTCAGATGCTGGTTTCAGGAGAAGTTTCGGAGCAAGTTTGAAGCATTCTGGCAAAGAATGCATAGCGAGATTGTTTTAGAGGTTCGTGAATTATTCCCAACGAGAACAGGAAAACCGAAGAAGCGAAAGCTACTGAAGTAAATCTCAACAACTTTTGCGTATGCAATTCGGTCATTTAGTGGTTTTGTTCATTTCTTATTATGATTAGATGATGTTTATCTCTTCAACAGTTATGTAATTTATGTTTTTGAGTCTAGCAATGACACATGAAGAAAGCAGCTAATTGTACCAAACTCGAGATGGAACTTTTAGTGCTAAATTCCGTCGACCATCTTATCGATTTTGATCTCTGTATTCCCTTCTGTTCGGGCAAAACGATTGCAGTCGGATCTGTAACTGGTCCAGTTTGAATTTGAATAAAAATAAATAGCAACCATTCCCACATTCAATGATAAAAATATCTCAAATGGTCCAAACATTCGTTTTTCAGGCAAAGGCACATCCATGGAGTAAACCACAAAAACCCATTCTTTGTTAATTTGAGCTCTCACCCATGTGGGGACCATACCACTGCATGGATTCAAATCTGGCACTAGATTCTTCGCAGGATTCTGCGTCGCAACTTGCAAGCATGATCTATATCCTCTTATCTCCATCCTCAAAATTTTTCTAATGTTCTTTATCCAATCCATTCTGGATACTTTTACATGGTTAGATGCAAAGGATATTACTATTCATTCTCCTGAAACCTCCAGACTGTGTGCAAACAGCTAAGAATCTGACACGAGTCTTTTTGCAGATTTTGTGCGGTCCGGTGTAGATGAGACGATGCTGACTGCTTCCTGGTTGGATATGACATCCCACACTTGAAGAACAAGCCTCAGGTTACTGAGAATTTATGTTTAAAGATAGATTGAGTTTTTGAGATTTAGGGTGGGCATACTCCGTCCGTAGCCAGCATGATGAACTGGTCCCCGTTTGAAATGCGCCTCTGAGTTACTTCAGGAACAGAGATGAGACCAAATCCCTTGGCAGAATGCTCCCCGAACGCTCTCATCGCGAGACCCGGGGATTCCTCGTCTGGCAGCCACAGCCTGTGCGTCGTCCAGGCAGAAAACACGGCCGTTGCAACTAATGATGCGTTCGAATTCCTCTGCATGGTTCAGTATCAATACCAGCCACTTAACCACATCTAAATGCTTGTATCTACGGTCATCCAGAAAGCTTACGAGGCACATTTGGTCAAAAATCGACAGTAAGTTGAACCGGAACCAAGATTCCATCATCACCGGTGGTCGGCGCGAGAGTCTCCCACATTCGCGATTACCACAAGATCACCCTGCGAAAATATTTACAGAGGTACACATTAGTTCCATACATGTGCTAGTTTGAGTTTTATAACAGAACCATTTTCTCCTACTGATACTTCAGTGCTCAACATCTCTGCTGTAAATCGTAATCCCATCATCACTATGTTAATTCTATGCCATCTGTCTTAATTTTGTAATGATATTAAGGTCAACAGCTTAAAACTGCTGATCAGATACTCTGTTTGTGGGCAACCACTTGAAAAGTACGACTCAGAGAGCTTCAAGTAGACGTCCCAACTAATCCCATCAGACTCTGACTAACTCGCAATGTGCATCAGGAGCAAATAAATTTTCCAGACCAATTCACAGATGGGAAGAACAGATCAGCTACCTGTTTAAGAGCTGTCAGCGCGGTCGAACCGTTGTGGAAGGCGTCCAGCCTCCGGTTCCTCTCGAGCTCCTTATCTACGAGAGTGCACGAATGCATATACGCCTGCCGCCATAAATCGAACCGGCAATCGTTCTTCTCAGAGACGAACCCCGAAGCATCGCAGTCGCGGCAGACAGCCTCCTGCCAACTGCAAAGCAGGGAAGACGGAAGAGATTCCCGGATGCTGTTTGACAGAAAACGGCCCCAAGCTCCATGCCCGTCGAACACCGCGCAAGATCATGTCCTCTTGGCAACCAAATTGCTGTAATTTAATCACCATTCAGCAATCCCAACTTTCATGGTTTTGTGCCAACAACTATTTAAGCTAAGCTGAATGTAAAAATTCAAACTTTCTTCCTACCTCCCATACAATAGTGCAGTCCTGATTGACTCCCTTCTCGCCTCGTCTTGAGTAGACGGAGACGAAGCAATCCGAGCCTTCGTTCGTGACCGTCCCCAACGAGCGCTGTATCTTGTCGTTCTTCCTCGCCTCCCTCGCCATTTCCTTGGCCGTGTCCTTCCCGCCACCGTCCACCGTACCTTTCTTGTGGGAGACATGGAGGGACTTGGCCAATCCCGCGAACAGGCTCGAGAGGTGCCTCATTCTGCTCGATCAGACGAACGCACAAGGTCAAACAAGATCACCAAGGGCTTGTTTGGTTGCAGGGTTGGACAGGGTTGGGTTGGGCAGGGGTACCCCTGTGAATAGTAAACTGTGAGGAGGAGAACCCTGTTTGGTTGGAGGGGTAACCCGGGTTGGACCAAGCCAACCCTGTCCAACCCTCCAACCAAACAGGCCCCAAGGGATCAGAACAAACTCAACCACCTCCATTTGGCCGCGTCCATGAAAGATCTATGGATTTCGAGCCAAGACTTGGAGATTTAAAGAAGGTGGAGAGATGGAAAGTATAGTATCTGCTTCTGCTAAATGGGGGGTGGGTCGCCTTCGAAGTTGAAGGTAGCGGAGGGGAAGGGGATGAGGAGAAGGTAATTATGGACATTTGCTGAAGGAACGTCATTTATACAATGCGTGTTCTGTAATTAATTAAAGAACGGCAATTTATCCCCATATTAATTATAACAAGCTGATCTGTACTATTATGGAATATTTACACCACGACCCCCTAAAATCGTGTCCAACTACACCGTAGCCCCTAGAATACTTAGAATTACTCCATAACTCTTGTAAATTACATCAGGATCCCTGTGGGTTTTTTCTTCCCAAAAGAAAGGCGGAATAAGTTATATGCGTCGTGGTGTAATTACAAAAATCAGAGGGTTATGAATATAATTAAATAAGATTTTAAGGGTTTTTGGTGTAAAAATCCCTAAGGTCAGAAGGGACGGAATTAGGGTACAGATGTAACGTGGCATTGCGGAAAATATCATTCACGTGAGATTTTAAAAATCAAATCGAACCGGCTGGAACCGGCTAAACCAAGAACAGAAGGAAAAACGATCCAACCATCTGATTTTTATTCGAAAAATAAAAACCAGTCAAAATCCGGTTGGACCGCTTAAACCCGGTTGGACCAACTGAATCAAACCATTGGTTCAACCATCTATTTCTGACAAAAAATAATTTTCAATAAATCGACAAAATACAAGATTTTTAAAAAATATTCATAATCTAGTCTCATTCTAACCCATAAGGCCCGTTCGGTTCGGGAATAAGCATGAATAAGGATGCGGAATAAGGAGAATAAGGATCTATTCTTTGTTCGGCTGGAGGCTAGGAATAAGGAGAATAAGGTGAAATAAAGGTAGGTAAGGCGGGATAAAGATATGAATAAGAGTGAAATAAGACGAAATAATGGGGAATAGTCGTACCACTGAGAACCGTGTCGGGAGGAAAATTGGCCCATTATTCCAGGGCTTATTCTCCAACCAAACAGGGCCATAGTATAGTACCCATTTATCTCTTCTCCTTCACATGTGCCAATGAGGCATTGACTCATCACTTGTCCCTTCTTGCTATATGAGCATTGCCTCTCTCTTCCCACATTGTGTATGAGGTTATCCACTTATAACAATAACAAACAAAGAAGAAGTTGTCATAGTCAAAATATGAGAAGTAATAAACTAACAACACTTATCATTAATTAGAGTTCAAATAGTTTTAAAATTATTTTTTACATTACAGATATGTATTTATATAAATTTTATGAAATATGATTATTACGCACTTTTGAGTTTTTATAAGAACATGTATACCCCTAACTTTTAAGCAATTTCACTTGTGCTCCTATATTTTCTTAAAAAAATCGTAATATCATCCTTATGTTGGTATAAAATGGGAGCACAAGTGTACTAATAAAAGACCACTACTATTGATTTGGTAAAAAATATAAGGGACACATGTAATTGTATTAAGAATAGAGGTATAAGTGTTATTGGAAAAACTTGGAAGGACAAGAGTAAACAAATCCTCGAAAGATATGATGTAGCATTTTTCAAATTTATTTATATGATCTGTCGGTTTAACTCGGTTCGACCCGGTTGAACCTTATGAACCAAACCAACAATATAACAGTCCGGTTTTTTCGGATTTCTTTGAATTGCTGACATCATCACCGGTTCGACCGGTTGGTCCCATTGGTCAGACCATAAAAACCAAAAACCGATGCATACCCGGTTTGATGTCCGGTTCGATTTTTAAAACCTTATCGTATACACCCCAATTATTAGCAGCCACGGGATTTTATTCGTTATTATTTCTTTAATAGGCCTATTTGCGACTTTATTATATTATAATATTATGCTCCGAAAATGACGGTCGGTTTAATTTATCGTTCCAAATTCTTTTTCCGAATTAACATTTTTCTCATTGTCACGTGAGAAGGGAAATTGCATTTTAAATTATAAACTTTTATTCGGTGTTTTAATATGACTTCATCTGATTTAGAATCATGGACGGTCGCTGCGAGGAATGAGTTGGATTCAATTAAGGGAAACAATGTTTAGAATCATGTGATTTGCCATAAGGTAGGCAATCTATAGATGTAAGTGCGTATTTAAGAAAAAGTACCGAGTTGATGGTACAGTTGATAAATACAAAGTAAGATTAGTTGTCAAGGGTTACACTCAGTAAGTTGGAATAGATTTCCAGGAAACCTACTCTCCAGTGGCTAAGTTTGCATCTATTCAGATGATCTTAACCATAATCGCATATATGAATTTGGAATTGTTCCAAATGAATGTGAAGACAACCTTCCTTAATGGAGAATTAAAAGAGGGGATTTATATGCGACAACCTGATGGCTCTCAAGTTGAAGATCAGGAGTAAAAATGTTTACAAGTTAAGAAAATCATTATATGACTTGAAGCAGTCTTTACGGGAATGGTATCTCAAATTTCATGAGAAAGTTATTAAATTTGGATTTGCAGCAAATAAATTGGATAACTGTGTGTATGTCATGAAGAGTGGGAGCATGTTTGCAATCATGTCATTTTATGTGGATGATATTCTGCTTGCAGGTAATGACATACAAATGCTCAATGAAATCAAATAAGAATTGAGTAATGAATTTGAGATGAAGGACATGGACGAAGCATCCTATGTACTTGGAATATAAATAACAAGAGACAAGGACTCAAGGCATTGAGCCTTAGTCAGGAAAGGTATTTGCTTACTATATTAAGGAGATTTGAAATGCAGAATAACACTCTAGCCCCAATACCACTTGTGATGGTAAGAGATTCGACAAGTGGTGGGAAGTCTAATGTATGCAATGATGTACTCGACCTGATTTAGCTTATCCAGTAAGCTTAGTCAGTAGATATCAAAACAATCCCGGTCCAACACATTGGGAAGCTGTAAAAAGGATTCTTCGATATCTAAAAGGGACAGTACATCTGAAACTTATATATCAAGCAGAATCACTTGAAGTGGTAGGTTACTCCGATGCCGATTTCGGAGGGGATGTGAATGATAGAAAATCCGCATCGGGTTACCTGTTCATGTTTGGTGGTGCAGCCGTTTCTTGAGGTAGCAAGAAACAAGGTTATGTATCTCGAAATACACAGGAGGATGAGTACATTGCATGTAGTATGGCCACCACTCATGCTATGTGGATCGGACATTTTCTAGAGAATCTAAGTCTCGAATTGTCAAAGGGTCAATTGAAATGTATTGTGGGAATCAAGCTGCGATAAGCTTGACCAATAGTGGGTCTAATAGTTCTAAAGAAGAACACATTGAGATCTAATATCACTATATACAAGATATAGTGGGAAAGTAAGAAATCACGGTAACCTACATAGCTACCAGTGACATGTTAGTCGATTCTCTAACCAAGGAAATTGTAGCTAGCACTTACATTACACATGTAGGTTTAATGGGACTCAGGAATGCATGAGTCACAAAAGAGTTTTTCATGAATAATGAACCTCAATGTAGACATCTTTATACATTGCACGAATAGTGGGAGAGTAAAGTCTTTGACCACTACGGTCAAGTGGGAGATGAAGAACGAGTCAAATGACAGCGTAGTCATGAACCGTAGTCGACCGTTGCGAAGCCGACGGTTGCGGCAATGTAGAGAAAACAATCAGTCTGAAAAAATGGAGGCCTTGAGTTAAACTTTATCAACTGATTGCATAACTAAAGGGAAAAAATAACTTAAAAATGGAAAAAATATTATACAAATAATATAGAGGTTCAGTTTCTCCTTTTTTTTTCAAAGTTAGTGTTCATTAAACTCTAAAATACCATGAGATGATTCCAAAGAGTTATCTTAAATTGCCATGCTACTTTATAAGGACAACTATTTATATGCTTCACATCTATACAATATACTAAAGTTGGGTTCTCGCAGCTTTAGCCAATACAGTGGCATGTGAGTGCAGCATATGCCTCTAATTCTCTTCTGAAAAGCTCAGCTTCTTTTGTAATGGTGACACGTGGGTGCAACAATATGCCTCTATCCCTCTTCTGTTTATCGATCTCCCTCGAATTTGTTATGTTTCCAACCTCTTTTGTCCGCCCTCAACACCATTGCCACTCACTACCCCTCCCCACCTTCAATCCCCTCACCTCAATCCAAAGCCAATACCCCCTTCCTCTGATCGCAGAAATCTAGGGGTTTTCCTCAAACAAGAAATGTACATACTTTGTGTGTTGCAAAGGGCGCCCTGTTGCACATGGGAGCTCCTGTCGTTGGTGGTCCTCTCCCTGGTGGGCTTGTGGGCCCTCTCACAGCTCCTGCCCCCTCCCTTCCTCCTGGAGATGACCCTTGCTCGCCTCTCCTGCCTCCTTTTCCTCGCCGATAAATTCTCCTGGTACAAGCTCCTCCTTCCCTACCTCTCCCTCTAGAGCACCTGTCGCTTCGGCCGCCTCCACGAGCACTGCTGGTCCCATGCCCTCCACCTCCATTGCCTCTGCAAAGCTGCCACTCGTCGTTGTCGCAACTGCCTCATCCCATATCGTGGCCAGAACCCACCCGACGACCGCTTCATGTGCTCTTACTGTGGCCACATATCCAAGCGCCATGTCCTCAACATCCCGCCCCACACCTCCCCCCTCATTGGAGATCTTATGCTCAGCCCCGGAGCCTTGGCTTGTGGTCAGGACTGGCAACCATATTACGATGATTGTTGCCTTACTGAGAGATCCTACTCGGATGCTGCGGTGTTCGCCTGTCGGTTCTTCTCCAGGCTCCTGCTCTGTGCTAGGTGGATCGGCATGCCTTTCCCAATAATAGGTTCCTCTACAGGAGATGACGCCACTGATGCGAGTGGGTGTGGGTCCGGCAGGAGATTCGAGGGTGAGGCATGTTGCTCGATGAACAGGACTGAGAAGGGCGAGGCGGAACGCACAGGAGAAGCAGCAGGAGAGGCTGGAGAGGGAGATGTTGGAGGAGAAGGAGAGGAAGCAGCGGGAGGAGGTCTTAAGGTTGATCGAGGAGCAGAGGAAGCTGAGTGATCGATGTATGTTTATTGTTTGGTTATCTTTTTCAGCAAAAAAAATAATTTATTATCTGGATTATTTTTTATAATTTTGAAAATAATTCCTAAAAGTTTTCCCGCAGCGAAGCCCCCGCGAAGCCCCCAAATTGACGGCTTTCCGTTGGGATTCCCCAAGGGCCTGTTTGGTTGCAGGGTTGGGCAGGGTTGGTCCAACCCTGATTACTATTCACAAGGGTACTTCCTCCTAATAGATTACTATTCACCCATCCCAACCCAGCCCAACCCAACCCTGCCCAACCCAGTAACCAAACAGGCTCATTCGTCTACTATGTCTACTGTGTTTGTAAATTCTCCTGTTTTACTATATTGGTCGGCTCCAGATTAAATCAGCTGAATCTGTACCTTCGGATCTCACTCACCGCTACCTTTCACTGGTAAGCTCCTCGATCTCTCTCTGCCCTTCCTTCTGTTCGCGCTCTTCGATCTTTCTCAATTCCTTCGAGATCTTGATGTTTCCTTTCGCATTCTCACGATTGGGTGATACGATTGCTGATATGCATGATCGAGACCATATCCTGTGGGACATGCTTTCAGTTTTTGCACGCTTACCTCTTTGGTATTTTTTCTGCATGGATTTCTTTTTTAAACACTTCTCGAGGTGAAGCTAAGCAATTCTGGATCCACCAGAATGTAAAGGTTGAGATTTCACAGAGGATCTTTGTAGTCGACGCAATTAAAAAGCTTATTGGCTATTGGAGAATGTGTATACAGTAAAAAACATATTGTGAGATTCTACTAGAGAAGATGTCATCTTGACCTTTCTTTACAAAGCAATTTTACAGCTTTGTTCTCATGCTGTGAATAGATACGGAAGGATGCCCTGATATTATTCATATGGTAGTTCCATGTGAAGGTGCTCCTCGAGTGATTCCCTGTTCGATTTCAGAATTGGAAGCTACATGCAAGTTTGGTCAAGATCAATAAATTTAGTTAGCCTGAGAGAGATTACAAAGCAGGAAATCTGTTCACATTACAAGTTATTTTGACAAAACTAGATATTGTGCATGATGAGCTTATCGATTCCAGATGATCTTTACCATTTCTTATTGTTGTTTTACCGGTTTGTTGCATTGTATCTCATTACTTAGATCCCAAGAAATTCAAAGACATTAAGAAAAACTTATATAAGTTTTAGCTTTATAAATAAAGTTTTGTTTTTTGTCTTAAATTTAAAAGTGCATGTGCGATGAGAATAGAGGTAATATTTATTTGCAACTTTTGTGTACTCGTACTATTGGCAATTGTTCTTACGTATTTTTAGTTCATTGTATTGTTATATGAAGTCTGATATTTACATTTTGAGTAGTTTGTTCCTTCCATCATGTCGGATTTGGATATAAATCTTCATCCGTTCTATTATAATGTAGATATGCTAAATTTTTTTCGAGTTAATGCACATCTGTTGTTTTTTTTATCGTATGTAACCAAATACTATTTTGTCAATTGTTGATATATTATATTTGTAAATTGGTCATATCATTATTTAGGACCCAATAAATTTAAAGACATCAAAAAGAACTTATGTAGGTTTTAGTTGTTTTAATAAAGTTTTGGTTTTTGACTTAAATTTGAAACTCCAAGTTCCCAGAGAATGGGTGTAGTATTTGCTAGCAATTTCTAAATATTCATGTTGCTGAAAATAAATTGGTATTACATGTTTTTTATTTTTAATAATGTTACATAAACTCTGAAATGTGTTTTTAATTTAGTAATTTGTTCCCTCCATGTATTCCCATCTATAAATCCTCATTGATGAATTTTAATTATTGATTAAATAACTTTGTGAGTTGAACCCCATGGGATTTGGATATAGATATATTTTCCTAATATTCTAATGTAGATCTGCTGATTTTTGTGATTATATATAGCTAAAAAACTCAGGAAATTTTTTCAGTGTTGTATTTGTAACTTGGTAATTTCGTTATTTAGGCTCTGAAAATTTTGGAGACGTTAAAAATAATTTTGTAAGGTTTATATTTTTACAAAGTTTTATTTTGTCGTAAATGTGGAAGTGCAATTCTGATGAGAATGTAGATAATATTTATATGCAAGTTCTGTGTACTAATGTTGTTGGGAATTGGTCTTGCATGTTTTTACTTTGTTATAATGTTATATGAAGTTTGATATATATACACATGCAAGCATATCAAACTTATATGTGTATATATATACTTTTTGTTGTGTAGTCTGTTAATACTGGAAGTTTTAGCATCTTCACTCTTGAGCTTCCAATAATCATACATGATGTAATGACAGTTTCCGATTTTTTTATGGATGTTTTATTTTTTTCTTACTGCATAGGTCTATTTCGAGTATGTTTTTTTATATGATCTATTTATTTGCTGGGCTTCTTTACACCTGTCTTTAAAAAGTGATACCTTCGGAGTGTTTGTTTTAATCGCAAAGCAATCTACAGCTTCCGGTTATATACTTCTTTTATTTTTTATTTAACAATGATGCAACATTGCTAAATTATTAAAGGTAAGGTGCAACAAATTTAATTTATTTCTTGATTTGTGTATTGTTAAGATAGATAGTATTTGGTTTCTATAATTATTGATTATAGTTCAATATTATAGGGGACCTTTTAAAAAATCCTAATTGTATGTAGGGAAGAAGCCATTTAAGTGACACTATGTACATAAAACAAAATTATCATTTATGTTCATTTTTTTGGAATGGAAGGAAAAATGAATATTTATATTTTTGCCTTCTCATTAGATCAAACAATAAAATTAAAAATTTTGAATAATTTTGAATGATCGATATGTTGAATTTATTTCTTATTTGGAATTATTAGTGTTGAATTTATTTCTTATTTTGAAGTTTTATCTCCATGTATTAGTGTCGGAACTTTTCCTGAATTTGACACCATATATCTGTTCGTCCCATAGGCCGAAACCAATTTATGTACTCCATATCAAAGATCTGTATTCATCCCGGCAGATAAAAAAACTTTATATTGTACTTTTTTCTCCCATAATTCTACATGTACCCATTTAGTTATTTCATATTGATGTTGAGTGATTCTTAGTATTATATATTATGATTTCTTATTAAAATACTTATATGCTTATGCTTATATGCAACTTATCAATAATTATTTTTTGATCAATAGCTTTTATGACTTATTATCTTCCATGTAAGACTTCATTTACCTTCACATTTATAACTATTTTATTTAATATTATTCCTAATAATTATATAAAACTTTATTCTCTGCATTTATCGCATGGAGTCTAAGTGTGAAGTATAAAGATTGCAAAAACGAGATGTAGCAATGTTACATTTCAAGCTTTGATTCCATCTAGAATGATGCACATTTCAAGAGGTGGTAACCACTGAATACTATAGTCAGATGTTGAAACTACTCACTGCTAAAAAATATTTTAATATGTGTGTGTGTGCGCGCGCGTCTAACAGAGAAAAAGAGAAAATTCCTTCTAAGCAAGTATATGGTGGGACCATAGCTCTTCCAGTTCCCGTGGATAATTTCAATGTATACTGAGTCATTCTCTTCATATGATACCATCCCACCACTAAGTGCGGGTATACTTACTAGTTTACTTTATGAGTAAAGGTGCCTTCGCAACACCCCCTCTCACACCCACCCGTCCCTCACCAGTCCTCCTCTTCACAACCCTTACGCAAAACAATATTCACATTCACAACCCCCTTCATAGACAACACCTCCCCCTCACGGCAATCTCAATTACTCAAAGTCACACGGGCCCACATGCCCCCTCACAACAGACCACCACCACCTACAACCATCCTTCACATCACACCACCCCCACCAACACAACCCCTCAAAACATACCACTACCACTCATAACCACCTTTCACAACATACCACCACCACCACCAACCTAAAAAGCCTTCTCACATAAACCTCCCCCAACCATAGCCCTGTCCACATAATAAGATCATCTCCAACACAACCCTTCCTCACAACCACCCACCACCTCTACTCAAATTCACATCCACAAACCCCCCTCACAATAAACCACCAGGTAGGGATGGGCATTGAGCTGGGCCGGCCCGACCCAGCCCGAAGCCTGGCCCAAAAAGCCCAGCCTAGCTCAAGCTCAATAGGATATTGGGCCAGGCCTGGGCCTAAAAAATCGGCCCAAAAGTTTTTTGGGCCGGGCTCGGTCTTGGCATGGCCCAACCCGATCCAGCCCAAGGCCCAGCCCGACATAGGCCCGAGTGGTGGCCCATAGTATGGTCTGAGATTGAGCCCACGACCCATCCCAAATGTGGCTCACAGGCCTTAGTCATAGACATATGTCCCCTCCCAGCTCCCTCCCCTCACGCCAAACACGGTTGATGCCATAGGCTCCTAACCCCTCATGCACGAGAAACACAAATCCCACTCCCAAAATCCCAAGTTGTGGTGTCCTCCATGGCTCCAAGATTAGTTGTTAAGGTATATCATTGTTGAAGAATCTTTTTTTTTTTTTTCGATAGCAACTGAAATTTAATTATGTGGTGGTTTTAGAAATAGAACGCCATTGTTTTACAATTGAAGAGATTGATTTACAATTTTACAATACTTTTTTCATAAGTAATATGATATTATTCTCTATTTTGTTGGCTAATGTTTTGTGTTTTATATTACATGTGAGGAGGATGGTATATTCAATCTAGGGATTTTTTCAGGCTAGAAATTATCCATGTAGTCACATTTCTTGAAGTAGGAAAGGATTGAGTGTTGTCAGGAGGAATTCGTGGCAATTAATCATGAGGAGCTAAAGGTATGTTTGTATACGTCCGCAGAACATGTCTAGTCTTGGGCCAGCCTAGCCCAAGCCCGGCCCAAAGGAAATGGGCCGAGCCTGGGTTTGGACCGAACAACAAGAAGATTTACGGGCCTAGGTCCGGCCCAAGGTCTGAAATAATTAGATGGGCTTGGGCCTGGGCCCTTCAGGGCCCGCCCAACCCGGCCCATGTCCATCCCTAGCACCAGGCCCGTCACCCACAACCACCTCTCTCGCATCATAAACCCCACCCTCAACCCCCCTCACATCATACATGTGAAGATAAATCACATTAATTTATAGTTAATAGGTAAGGTTATTCTAATAAATTTAAAATTATTGAAAACAAGTTACACTTGATATTATGGGAGTTGTGTGTGTATATCTTTACGTATCTTCACACAACATTAGACCCACTCCTAAAGGAAGTGATTTTCATGTCCAATGTTTTTATATATTTTTTTCTTGTAAAGTTTTGTGTTAATCAAATGTTTCCAAAATGTAGTTATCCATGCTTTAGTTCACAAGATAGATACATATAGATCCCTTTTTTAATATCAATGAATAAGCCAAAATATGTAAATGTCATGCTAATACTTTTTATCGTACTATACGTACATCTTACTAATCTTGCATATATAATACATATATGCAGGACATAAGGCGTTCGCATATTAGTTAATAAGTAGAACGGGCGTCCATATTGGTTTTAATATAATCAAAAGATGGTAAATTGTATACATGTAAAACTTGTTTTTCATTAAGTTTGGTTATCTTACCTACTCTCTTCATATTATATTTGTTGGAGTATTTGGTTGTGCTCCATATGTATGGGAGATGGGTAAATGGATCTCTCCATGATCCATTTAATCCATTTGCCCCATTCAAGAGTTTAGTCCCACATCTATGAGTGGTGGGACTTGGAGACTCTGTGAAGGCTATATAAGGAGCCCCAGACCTCCTGTATCAGATGAGAAAAAGAAATAAAGCATATGCCCTTCTGAGGACTTCTCCCGTAGTTTCATCCAATTCCTTAGGGAGTATGGTTCCACGTAAAAATCTTGTGTTCTTCAAGTTCTTTATCTTTATTTCTGATTCCGCTTCCGCTTCCTATTTTCTAACAATATTAAATCGATCTTTTAGGATTTTATTGCTATAACTTTTGATACGTCCTGAATCTTTTTCTACGGTCGATTTATGAGGCATACTGAGGAGATGTGTGTTTATCCTGCCTAAGTTTTTCCAAAAATGAGTTTATATGTAATAATCATGTTTGTTTATATGACTGACTCAAATAATAATTAAAAGAATAAGCTCTCTTGTCCAGCCTTAGGTATGCATCCTATTTGATATAATAATTTTTTAACATTCTTTATTTGTTTATTGTAGGGAACATAATGAATAGGTCATGAATTGATAAGCGTCACACTAATTATCAGACATACAAATCTGGCAGTCTCAAATGTTGGAATGGGTATATCATGATAATATAAAAGGATCATATCCTTGTCCGTGTGAAGATGCTTGAATGGTTTTCTCAAAATCGATACATTGTATTAGAACTTACCATCATAAGTAGTTAGTGGCATTTTTATAGTGTGGATTACAGACAATGGAGAAAAGGAAAGTCGTCAACTGTTCATGTAGGAGGTAATATCTCTATCTCAGAAGATATTTTGAAGTAGGAGTTTACAAATACTGATATGATAGACTTGATTGAAGATATGATTAATTCTTCACGTTTGTTAAAGATGTTGAGAAACTTATAGTTCCCCATAATATGAACTGTTTGAAAATTCCTTTTTTTTTAAGAAAAATGGCCTCCACCATATAGGTACATGTCCAAAAACTTCACCATTAATCACCTTTTTAAAGAAACATTACAGGCATGTAACTGTCGAAAAGAAAAAACATTAGAGTTACATCATCCACCCCTCGGCGAGCGCCTTAGTATGTGCCACAATATTGTCAACAAACACTCTCTCCCTACGGAACACAACACCTTTTATGGCCAACCAAATCACCCATAACAGTGCCAAGCACGCAATATGCTCTGTCACTATGCCTCTTCATCTTTCACCTATGGATTTCCAAAAACCCACCATGTCGCTACAGAGAGTCTCGTGATTCCCAATGCGGACCACGTATCAGCAGAGCTTCTACAGTTGAAAAATAAATGATTCGCGTCCTCCACCTCCTCGTGACATCTCGAGCACGAAGGACTGACATTCCTAACGAACCACGTAAACCTGTCACGGTAAGCAATCCACCTCTTCTACAGAGCCACAGGAGGACTTTCGCACGAGTTGGAATTTTTCAATTCCAAATTCTTTTGCAGACTGACTCAAAGCCACCCATGTCATAAACCTGAGGACCCTTCATCGCTTTGTACGCATTCCCTATCGAAAAACTCACATCCCACCAACACCAATAGTCCTTGCCTTCAGAGGGGCGAGCCACATTCTCAGTAGCCTCCAACATCAACACCAGCTCCTCCATCCTCTTGTCAGATAGCACAGATTTGAAGCATGGGAGAAAAGATCAAGAATCTCAAATTTTCATCCATGGAAGTGTCGAGGTTAGTGGCAAGAGACAACAACCTCGAGAATCGTTGACCCAAGACACCACTTTCTAGTCAATCATCCGTCCAAAACCTGAAGCCCGAACCATTGCCTAAGATCGGCCTTAAAAACGGATGAACCTCATGTGCTAAACCACATATTCCCCTTCAGAAGAACGATGGTGCCACCCCCAACGCCCTGGGGCTTGGAAAGCAAGGGCCAGCTCCATAAATCTTGTGAATGGCAACACACACCAAGCTGATGCGATCTCCCCAAAGTCGAGCAATCTACTTGCAAAGGAGAGTTTTGTTCATCTCTTCTAGGCTTCGGACCCTAAGATCCTCATCTTCCTTAGAGCATGTGACTATCTTCCAATATACCAAGGGAATCCCACCATTTTTCATGGGCGAAGACCAAAAGAAACTTCGCATGATTCCCCTCCAACCTCTTCCTAACTCCCACCGAGAGCAGTCTTGAATAGAGAAAGAAAATCAATGTCGCAGAGAGCAAGGTTTGGGAAAGCGGTATGCGTATGCGTTCGGACAGGTCACCGAATACTAATTAAGCGGTATGCTGGGGCATATGCGGGGTATATGCGGTTCTACATGGTTTTCTAATTTTTAATTTAAAAATAAATAAATATATATGAATAACAATACCACTGAATTTATGTATCTAAGTGGAATTAAAGAAGATCTAAGAAACACAATTCATGCTAGATGTGTGTGTATACGCTTTTAATTGCTTCATATTTAATCACGAAAAACAGTTACCATAAAAACTTCACATATTAGATGATTCGTGATAACAAAATTTCAATACGCATACATGCACTACATGAGCAAAATCTCATTCGGCATATATAAAAATATTCGATGATACATTGCTTATACTCGTGAAAACAATACATGAGAAAAACATAAAACATTGCATATACATGCACTACATTAGCATTGCAAATGTATACAAATGCTTTCCATATTCTTACAATAGAATGAAGGAAGATGCAGAGCTATGGAATTAAGGACCTTATTGAAAAGATTGAAAAGTTGGAGCTGCTGGAGCAGTATGCGGGGCATACGCGGGCCGCATATACGGGGAGGGCGCATAATGCACTGATTCATGAAATCGGTGTGGTATGCATGCCGCACCGGCATATACGGCCGCATATGCGGCCCGTGCGATCGATTTCATGAACACTGGTAGAGAACACCGACTTCAAGAGGACAAGTCTTCCTCCCCTAGAAAGTGAAACTTGCCTTCCACTTTACCAATCTCTACTCCAGCTTCTCGATAATCGGTTTCCAGTCGCCCGTCCTCATCTTCCCCGCCACCAAAGGAATGCCCAGATACTTAATCGGCATGCTACCATGCGGAGACCGCAGCCAACCCTCGCAAGCAATGACCTCCTCCTCAGACCACCCAAGGGCACGAATTCATACTTCCTCCTGTTAATCTTCAACCCAGACACCATCCCAAACAAATCAAGCACCGTTGACAAACTTCGACAACACGAAGGATATCTCTCTGCAAAGAGAATCGTATCATTTGCACACCGGATGATCGGAACTGAAATATCCTCATCCTTGTACCCCCTTAAGAGACCACCCGCAATCGCTCGCTCCACCATGATTGTCAATGCATCCGAGGCGAGAACAAAAAGCAGGAGTGTGAGAGGGCAACATTGTTGAACCTCATGTTGCGGTTGGAAAAAAACACCTCCTGGCTGGCCAGTCACCAGCATCGTGCAAGATGTGGTCATGATGCATCTCTTCATCCAAGCAATCCACTTGTCCGGGAAACCTCATATGTGGAGTGAGGCTCAAAGGAACCACCAGTCCACACAGTCATAAGCTTTGAAGAAATCCACCTTCCATAACACCCCTTTGGTTTTACGCCTATGCCAATCAGCCGCAATATCAGAGGCGAGCACCGTGCTATCTAACAACTGCCTGCCAGGGAGAAAAGCACTCTTAGCCGGATAACATGATTCAGCACCCTTCTCTGACGATTGACCATAGTTTTTGCCACTGTTTGAAAATTCGTTGGAGTTATTGATTATCAAAGCACAACATATAGATCAATGTGCAAGAGTGAAATGTTAGATTTGTTTCGTAAGCTATTAGACATAAATGCAAGTTTTCCTAAAGAAAGTTGGTATGATGGAAAAAAAGACTTTCGGATGTTTGGATTACGATAGGAGAAGATTGATTATATCTGAATGATTTTATTCTTTTTAGAAACAAATACAATAACTTGTATACTTGTTCACTTTACCTAGTTTCCATATTTAAAGACGATAATAGATAGGAAGCACATAAGAAACGAAACTATTAAACGATCAGGCAAAATTATACAGTAGATTTTTTATTCCCTATTAGTCTTTCTAATCTGTTTCTATTTTTTGTACCTATCTTTGATGCCTTTCTACCCTATACTTAAGCTATTCAAAGCCTAAGTATAAGGTGTCTGACATGTTTTCTTGTCCATGTATTGTTTTTCCTTTTATGCTTAGTACGGGCTATGTCGTCATTCCACTTTGTGCCATGAGGATATAACACAAACTAAGTATAAGGGTGGGTGGGTGCGTGCGTGTGTGTGTGTAATGATATGTATGGTGTCAAAACAAATTTGTACCCTTTTGAAAATAATTTGTAAATATTTTGCAAACCATTTAAAATAAGTATATATTTACAAATTATTATTTACTTCAAAAATTTGAAAACATATCAAAAATCAAGTCTTACTTCAGTTTTTCAAGAGAATGCAGAGGTATCAAAATCAAAAGGGATGAAGGCATGTTGATCCTCAATGCACACTTTCTCTCGCGCTTCACCACTTTTGATGTAGCAGTTTAAGGGCACCATGTCCCGCTGTAAAGGCATCACTCTTCAACACCCCCAGAGAAACTCCTGTCAGATTTACACAAGCATGTTTCCTTTCGATCCATCTAAAAATCAAAATATCAACAGGTCTATGCCGATCTTCCCTTCTACAGATCAGTTAAAAAGTTCACGGATGCCTCTTTCTTAGCAGGAACACTTGCACATCTTAGTACATCAAATAAAATGTTTCTAACAAGATCGTGTTTGTATTTAAAATCATGAAGCTACCTGCAATGAACTGCATGATCTCCAAAAGTATTAACACGCTTTACAACATTCTCGTCATATATTTGTACTCTTAGAAAACATTGAATTGTCATATATTTGTACAAGTATTCTTTACTCTTATCTGTCTTATCTGTTTGGAGATCGTTATCATTTTGTATGTCAGAACCTATTATGGTACTGAATTTTTTAAGTGTGTTTGTTTAACCACTTTAAATCCCAAACTATTTGATATTTGGGTTGATAAAATGGTTGTCATATTGTGCCTATTAGAAGTATTCTTCCACCGATATTTTTTGATATTACGATTCATATAAGTATAAGTCCTGCAAATGAAGTCGATATTTCTAGGCGAATTCAATGTAGTTGGATGTATCTTGTGAAAGGATTTTTAAAAAAAAAGTTAAAATATTGTATTCTTAACCGTGCGAGACCTAAAACAATTATTGTTTGAGGATAATCTCACAAAAGAGCAGGGGCAGATCCAGCATGTACTTTAGGAGGCCATGGCCCCTCTCCTTAATTCCTATATTTCACATGTATAATGTATTAGAGTTTTAATATACCCCTCCTTAAATGTGAAACAAGTTATATCTGTGTAAAAAGAAAGTAACAAAATCAATTGATGGTGGTGTGGTTAATTGGTTTGTTGTTATATTACGGGAACAGGGTTCGAATACTTTTACCAACAATTTATTTTTATTAAAAAAATAATTCTTGTATAATTTGATATTAAATAGGATTAAAGCGCATTTATTCTCCTATTATTTATATACTCCTAGTAAACAAAATAAACTTTATTGCTTCCTTTTGAATATAGAATTTTTTATTCAAAATTTTTACTTGATAATTTAGAGAATTTAAAAAAAGTTTACTAATTAGATTTAATAAAATTCAAAAATCACCGTAGAAAATAAAACTTTATTTGAAAATCTAATCATACTGACAAATTTTAAATTGTAAGTTTAAAAAACTTAAAAAATATAATTTGAAAATATAATTGCAATAAATTATTTTTCCATTTTAAGCATACATGATACCCATATACTTGCCCCCTCCTTGATACAATTAATGGTTCCGCCCCTGCAAAAGAGTATATCTCATTTTCGTTTGTTGTATATGCAATCAAAGTAGGATAACTTTCAATGGTTAGAAAGAAATGTTATCTACTTATCGAATACACCAACATATGTTATCTATATTCAATACAAGGCAAAGCAGTTATAAAGATGACTTTCTAGGCGATTGATGAGTTGACCATGTACTTGCACATTCATGTCTTAAAGCAACTTCCAAATGTTGATATTTTATATTAAAGAATTTCAAGATATGATTGTGAGAAAAGATGATTTAAGATTTGTACAACGGCTTAAGCATGAAATTTCTATTTCTTAAAAATAATAAAGATCCACAATATGTGCTAGATTTTGATATATTAGCGTTGAGACCATTTACTTATATTATTATCAAAGTGATATATCATGAATGACTGTCGTTTAAGGGGAAAAAACAATTGAAATCGATTGTCAAAGTGAATTCGAATGTGGATTCGTTCGTTACGGTACAGTTCGATTAACCGCCCTACTTCAGGACAGTGGATTTAAGTCAATATTACGACCGATGGATGAGTGCTTGATTGTCCCGATTTTGTTAGTCACATCGATTAGATCGTACTTAAACACGACCCCCTTGTATCAAAGATTGGCAGACTGTGTTTTATATTCTTAAAAGGTGCAGGATCTTATCCCTCGAGATCACGAGGTTAGTTCATAATTTCCCTTTTTTAAATATAAGATTGTTAAGATTTATTTATCTATTATTGATTATATAATAGTAACAAAGTTTTGATTAGGGTACCAATCATCTCATCTTGTTCGGGCCGACATTTGCTTCCGTGCGGTAAAGATTCATTCTGATTGGAGATATCAATACAAAAGTATTTTTTTTCTCATGAGAATAAGGTATCTGTTATTTAAAATGTGTCATAATCTTAATTTTTCAAAATTTTCTTTAATTCCGCGCATGGAAAGAAAGGAGAAGTGCCAATCAGATGAAGCAACACAGGCATTATTCCTAATCGAATCCAAACTTTTAAACTCCGAAGAAGACTGAGCATCATGAACGGGAATGGTGTCATGGGAGCTACCAAAAAGTTTATGTAAGCTTTTCTATAATTTTTATCACAATTTTATTTAGTCAATTTGATTTTTTTATTTATTAGGAGGAGATGATTCAGCTATGGCAATCTACATAATTATATGAACCCCCCTATTAGTGGCAGAAGCAGCGGCTCCCACATTAAAAGATCATGATTCGAATCTCCCTCTCCCCAACGCCTCCTTCTAGTATTAAAAAAATCTACGTAAGTATATGGCATTACTGTGGTTGCTACTGCTCCGACTTCATTAGAGGACACATTGTTAATTGTATATCTTAAAGAGCATCTTAGTCGTGTTCATCGGGGTGATTTGTCGCCGATATTACCAATTGTTATAGATGTAAAAGAGAAGAAGGTCTGCTTCAAGAAAACCAACGGTGGGGAGAGTTGGTGGCAGCTCAAGTAGGGGCGGAACTAGTATATATCTTAGGGAGGCCATGGTCCCTCCTTAATTATTACATTTCACTTATATGATGATGGTAATTTTAAAAATGACCCCTCCTCAAAGTTTAAATATAGTAAAAAATCAAATGCTAGCATTAAATGTTTAATGGCTTATCGGTAAAGTGTTTCATCATACAACTAAAGAATTAGGGTTCAAATCCCATTGTTGCACTTTTTGTTAAAAAAATAGCTCTTCCCACTTTACCTCTCTCAATCCTTTCTTTTGTTTAAATAAATTAATTCCATACTTTCATTGTTAAAAAATTTATGTTTACTCACTTTTGATATATTAACACTATAAATATAATTTGGTATAAAATGAGTCTTTATAAATGAAATAAATTTTGTTGTTTCCTTTTAAATATGAAAATTTTTAACAAAAATAATAAAAAAATCACCATTGAAAAAAATAGTCTATATCTTTGAAAAATTCAAATAATATTGAAATGGTAAGTTTACCAAATTTTAAAAATCACATTTGAAATTATTAATTCTACTTAAAAATATCATTTGAAAATACTTTTTTTCATTCTTACTTATACAAGTTACTTATACAAGATAGATGTATATTTGACTCCCTTTATAAAATTCATGGTTCCGCCCCTGAGCTCAAGAGCAATTGATATAAGTTCAACTAAATACTGAAACGCTTAACAAGACCAATGTTTTATTGGTTCGGCTCCTTGCCACTCAGATGGGCAGACAGTTCCCTTGTGGTTCCTTCTCATTCCCCTTTACTGTTGATGACCCTCCTCATCCTAATAGAATAATCCTTTACTTCTCCTATTTGATATTTGATTTATTTTCTTAAACATTTAAATGTAAATAAATTGTAATATATAAAATATGTAAATAAATTGTAATACGAAAATAAATACTTTTTGTATGATTTTCATAACTTACATATATCCTAATAAATTTGATCAACCATCTCCATTGGTGCTTAACAGGGATGAGATGACAAATTATATTTACAGTACAGCATAAGTGCATCATTAGGACTATGCCCGAATCCAGCCATGGTTGCATCCACCTGTGGCCCTCACTCTAACCAACCCAGGTCATCATTAACCGGTACATGAGCATGTGCAAAGATTGCATATATTATATAAGAAACAGCCTACATAATGGAAAAACATCTGACACAGCAAGCATCATTCAATCCAAAAGCTGCATGCAATTATATCACGTCACACTTCTTAATGCAAATTATTTTGGGGTCGTGAATTTAGTACAGTATGATAAAAAAATATACTAAAGCTCTCCTAACTTAAATTCTTTAGTCTTGCTTTCAAAACTAATCTTCATGAATCATAATTGTTTATCAAGGTTGATCCTAAGAATACAAATTCAGCAACTACCGAGGAAGCACGATTGACATTCCAGACCATTGTGTGGACTTCCATTTATAAATAGAGATAACTATAGAAGAACAAATCATCTGGCAAGTCGTGAACAATTCATCAGAGAATCCTACTACTACAAAAAAAGACGTGAAAAAACCAAAAATAAATGCAACTATGCATCACAATAGTTGGAGTGAGATTAACTCACACTATGATGGTAGACAATGTCGGAGTGATATTTTGCGTCACAATACGTGCAAAGACCTGGTTGTAGTGCAGTGTGCCTAACACCCAAAAGACCGGGGTTCAAATCCCCTCTTGGGGAATTACATTAGGCAGACAGCCAACGTAAAAAATAGTTGAATCTTTCAACATGGATTTGAGCAAGAATCCATATAGCCGATCCTATTTACAGTGGGAAGACTTTGCCATTTTAATGCGTGCAAAGACCTCATGCAATGATAGTAGACAATATCCGCATGGGAAGGTGCAGCGGATCGTGAACAGATAAACAACCAGAAGGTAGGTTGCTTGTTATGAGAAAATGAACGTCCAAACAATATAAATTGGAATTTTAAGCACTTGCTCTCAAGTGACACGTTGTGTACTGGAACCCCAAAAACACGGCATGGTATGGACTTCAGGCTGCAAGATGCTTCAAAGAAGTGTAATCCCATATTAGGCAGGATCCCTGCTGGATTAAAATGTCATATATAGTTTCTTGAAAGCTACTTGCTTGGCGTCTAAGAAGCATGATCCTGGCATTTCAGAAAGATGAACAAATGATGGGATTAAACATGTACCATTTATTTCTAATGACCTGACCCTTTATTTCTAATGACCCGAGATCGGGTGGTCAGCGGAAGCATTAAATAATGCCACGTCCAAGGCCTTAAAAGTCGGATTTCGGTTTCGTTTCGGTGAGGGACCGAAACGAAATTTCGGTCGAATTTCTGTCGAAATTCGACCGAAATTTCGGTCATTTCGGTGGCTTTTTGAACTAGACCCCCCCAAATTTCGACCGATATAGCCATTTCGGCCGAATTTCGGTCACCTGCCGAAATCGAAATTCGACCGAAATTCGGCCGAATTTCGACGAAATTTAAGGCCATGGCCACGTCGGGTCTGTGGTCGTTACAAGTGGTATTAGAGCCGAAGTTCATATAGGAACACTTGGGATTCTCTGACTTAGTTGATGAATTGTACACAAGGTTTAGGAAAGCGGTATGCGTATGTGTTCGGACAGGTTACTGAATACCGAATAAACGGTATGTGGGGTATATGAGGTTTTGTGTGGTTTTCTAATTTTTAATTTAAAAATAAATAAATATTTATAAATAACGTTAACATTGAATTTATATATCAAAGTGGAGTTAACGGATATCTAAGAAAAGCAGTCTATGTTAGAAGGTTGGGTAGATGCCATTAATTGCCTAACATTTAACACAAAAATCATTTAGCCATAAAAACTTTAGATGATTCATAATAGCAAAACCTCTATATGCATACATCCATATCTACAATATATGAGCAAAACCTCAATCGACATATATTAAAATATTAGATGATACATTGTGTACACTCATGAAAACAATAAATGAGTAAAACATAAAACATTGCATATTCATAATGGTATAATGCATCGCAATTGTATACAAATGCATTGCATATTCTTACAACTAAATTGATGAAGAGTCGGAGCTATGGAGGAAAGCACCCGAATGAGAAGATTAGAGAGTTGGCACTGTTGGAGGCTGAGCCACCAAACTACCGGAGCAATATGCAGGATATGTGGGGCATATGCGGGATATGTGGGGTATATGTGGGCTGCATATACGCTTAGGACGTGTTGAGATATTAGTTATCTTTATTATTATTTGTTTTCTGTTTCTATTTCCTTTTGTCTCCTCGTAATTTGCCCAATAGGTTCTCTTATATAAGAGAACCCTAAGGCCTCTCATTAAATCAATCAATTTTTTTCCCTCAACATGGCATCAGAGCGATGATCCTATACCGGAGTTCTCGTACCCCCACCGAACCCTAACCCTACCCACCCTTCCCCTCCCCCTTCCGCCGCCGCCTGGCCTCCAGGCCAGCCTCCAAGGTCGTCGTCCCGACCCCCAGCATCGTCGCCCGACCTCCAGGGCCGCCGCCCCAGCGCCATCGCCCAGCCTCCAGCGCAGCTGCCCGGAACCCCTCGTCGTGACCGCTTAGGTTGCCGTCAGCCCTTTCGTATGCCTTCATGCATATCTGCGAGTTGTTCGGCGATCTGATTTTGACCAGAAAGCGTGATTTCAGACCTATAAATCATGTTTTCCAGCCCCAGCGAGCAGAAAAGATTGGTGAGGATCGTTGTATGAGTCTATACGTACAACCAATCCTCGTTATGATCGTGTAGATCCGTTTATATCGGTCTACTCCCCAGTTGAGGTCCATTATTCGACATTTTTTTCATCATGTCAGAGAACAAGGGTGAGATCTTTTCGTCTAAAGCCTTCAAGGGCTTGGCTCCCATCGCTAAGATGGATGGACCAACTATGAGTTATGGTTCATGCAGTTTCTCACCCTCATGCAGTGCAACAACAAGGAGCACATACTTACAGATCCAGAGCCAATGGATAAGATTGTGGCAAATGCTTCTTGGAAGCAAGATGACGCGTATGCGCATGTTTGCCTATATGAGACACTCATCACAGAGATAGCCAATGATATTCTGAACCAGCCCTCTGCCAAGGCGATGTGGGACACTTTGGCTTCCACCTATGCACAAGCGAAGAATGAGGCCAAGATTCTTCAGCTACAGTTTGACATCTATAAGGCCAAGCAGAATGGTCATCCTCTGCACGTGTACTACAATTCACTTCGTGGCATGTTTGAGAAGCTACATAGCTATATGCCTATTACGATGTCTCTTGAGCAACAAAAGGTGTATAGGAACTCCACGATGGTCGGAGTTTTCATGGTCAGCCTTGATACAGAGTATGATGCAGGACGTACTCAACTTCTCATTAGAGATACCATACCTCCCATGGAGGAGGCATATAGCGTACTCAACCGGATTATCATGCCTCCTACAACCACTCCACAGTCCTCGTCAGTTATGGCCGTTTCTCGTGGCCGAGTCATGACGATCAAGTCTAGAGGACATACTCCTCATGACAAAGAAGGCGAGCGTCCGCATGGCCATTGCATCTTTTGCCATCGACGGGGACATGCAGAGGATACATGATACAAGAAGTATGGATATCATGTTTCTGGTCGCGTGGCTGAACAGATTGAGCCTTCAGATACTCTTTGTTTCCCAGGCAGATCCTCGCCTTGATGATATCGTCTCTCGTATTCGAGAGATTATGACTCCTGCTGCAGGAACCACCACTACGGATACAGCATCCGCAGTCAGAGCCTCCTCAAGCTCCTCAGGTATTGCTTATGCTTTCTCTAGTAGTAATGGTACATGTTAGAAAATCGGAAGCGGAAGCGGAAACATGGAAAAAATAAATAACAAGAACAGAACAGAGGGATTTTATGTGGAACCCTACTCCGTAAGGAGCGGGATGAAACCACGGGAGAAGCCCTCAAAGGGGCGTGTTTTTCTATTGACTTTCTCAATGGATACAGGAGGTCTGTGGCTCCTTATATAGCCTCTCCAGAGCCTCCAAGTCCGACCACCGGACGATGTGGGACTAAACACTGGATGGGGTAAATAGATCTCCTCCGGGATCCATTTACCCTGCTACAACACAATAGGCGCATACAACTTATACTCCAACACTCCCCCTCAAGCTGGAGCATGCAATGCTCAGCTTGGGCAAACAGAAATAAACTCAACTCAACACTACAGGACACTACGGACAATATCAACCCAACGCGCACATTGCTGCAGTCGAGGACGTTGCTTCTCATGTCGTGCAGGTGAGGAGGACGAACGGGCTGGAGTGTGAGTCAACTGAAGACTCGGAATCTGACCATCGAGTCTGAAACTGCGCCTGAAGTCTCCTCGTCGGAGAACTGGGTCTCTCCCATCTGGCTCAGAGAATGGTGCACTGCTCTGGTGTACCTATGATACCACATGAAAACCCTTGCCCTCAAGGGAATGGTCCTCTGCTCTGGAGTCCTTATGGCTCACATGAAAAACTCTGGCCTGACAACAAGAAGAATGATGGGGACCTCTGACAATGATGGCAACATATGCTCATCTGAAAATGACCGCAAACATATGTGTGTCTGAAACTGGAGACGCGAAAACTCTTGAACATCAAGTCTGAATAACTGAATCTGTAGAATCTGAAAAGCTGGCTGGTCTGGAAATCTGTATCTGGCATCTGAATCTGGAGCACAAGTCCTGTGACTCTACATATATACTCCCCCTTTCTCCCATACTTGTCGGAAAACATGGATGTCGAACAAGTTGGGAGAAGACAACAATGATGGGGATTATAAGCTGTTCACACATTTGTCGGCTTTTCAAATCATGAATAACATTTGGCCGTTTTTTTTACGGCTCTTCAAATCTTTTTTTTAAGCCGTCTCAACTTTTTTTTTCTGGCTTTTTCTTGTAACATTTTTTTTTGAAATTTTTGCGTAAGACTTTTTTTTAATTTGTACTCGGCTCTTTTTTTTAACAGCGTACGAATTTTTTTTGTACGCGTCCTCGGCCCAACCTTTGCAGCATTCCTTTTTTTTTGTTTTTACGGACAGGCCTCCTTTTTTTAAGGCAAACCAGCCCCCTAGGCTCTTTAAACAAATTACCCTCAAATTTGTTTTTTTAAACAGACGTACCCCTCTAGGATTCCCAACATGGGGGGCACTTCTCGCAAAAGCCCGCCGCTTCCATACGGGAGGGGGCTTCTCCTTCACCGCCCGCTTGAGAGATGAGCCTTGTTGTCGTTGTCGAGGCAATGGAGGATGCCGATCGGAGCAAAGGGGAAGGCGGCAGTTGCTGGACAAACAGAAAGATGTAGTTGCTGGAAGGCGATAGAGAGGGGAGCGCCGTCGAGCAAGCTGGGGATTGGTGCCCTGGACTCGAGATGCCTGAAGAAGAGCCGCGGTGGAGGAGATCGCCTGCTGGAGCGCCGCAGAGTGCCGTGCAAACCCTAGTTGCAACACCTGGAAGAGCCGCTAACCCTAGCGACAAGATATGGAGACGCGCGAGGAGGCTTCCGTGAGGAAGGAGCAATCGACCAGCGCGTTGGAGGAGGTACGCGCGATTGCGCAAGGTTGATCGGCGTTGGAGATCTGTGCCAGATGGAACAGACATGCGCGAGGAAGAGATGCGGGGGGGGATCGCCGCTAGGGTCATGGACTTGGAGGCAGGAAACTGTGCCTTGGAGATCTCTTGAGGAGGAAGAAGGGCGCTTTCTGTGCGAGAAACATGCTGGAGTTAGCGCGGCGGAGCCCTAGAGGGCATCAATCGCCTGGGGACTGTGATCTGGATGCATCTGAACTGAAACTGGAACGTCACCCCCAAACTGAAACTGGAACGGTGCCGTCACGATGATGAATCAAGAACTAGGGTTCAGAAACCCTGGAGCATGATTGATCTCCGAACATAAAAAAACCCCACTGATAATTGAATCTTGACCAGAATATGAATAAAAATATCTTCAAGAATATCTCAAACTCGATTCTCAAACTGATTACAAAATATAATCGATGAACATGATGAAAAACCTCGAGAATCAACCCGCTCTTATACCATGTTAGAAAATCGGAAGCGGAAGCGGAAACATGGAAAAAATAAATAACAAGAACAGAACAGCGGGATTTTACGTGGAACCCTACTCCGTAAGGAGCGGGATGAAACCACGTGAGAAGCCCTCAAAGGGGCGTGTTTTTCTATTGACTTTCTCAATGGATACAGGAGATCTGGGGCTCCTTATATAGCCTCTCCAGAGCCTCCAAGTCCCACCACTGGATGATGTGAGACTAAAACTGGATGGGGTAAATGGATCTCCTCCAGGATCCATTTACCCCGCTACAACACAATAGGCGCATACAACTTATATTCCAACAGTACATATATGACAGAGTGGATTACAGGCTCTGGTGCTTCTCATCATCTTTGTGGAGATAGAGCACAGCTGAGGTCCTACAGGATCATACCACCTGGTAGATGAGTTGTCAACTTGTCACTGCCAATGGCGATCACTTACCAATTACAGGACAGGAGGAGGTGCATTTGACGTCATCCATGTATCTTCAGAATGTTTTATATGCTCCTGACTTTCAGATGAATTTACTTTCCATTAATCAGATTACTAAGGATCTGCATTGTCGTGCTATCTTTGACCTTTCGTCTCTTGTGTTTCAGGACATACCCACGGGCACGGTAATTGGATGTGGCCGTGAGCATCGGGGACTCTACAGACTGGTCCAACCTCCTCATGTTGGTGTTTCTACTATACCTACTAGTCCAGTCTCTCCATATCTATGGCACCTTCATTTTGGTCACCTTCCTCTGTAGAAGTTATGTCATGTTCTCCCTTAGATTTCCACAAGATCTTCCTTTCAGTGTGAGGCATGCCAGCTTGGGAAGCATCATCGTTCATCCTTTTCATCCCGTAAGAGTTGGAGCAATTCTCAGTTGTTTGAGCTCTTTCATTTAGATATATGGGGTCTGAGTCGTGTTCCTGATGATCAGGGACACCGTTTTTATCTTGTTGGTGTTGATGATTTTTCTAGACTTTTCCGGGTCTTTCTATTGAAGAATAAGTCTGAGGCTGGATCTGTGGTCAAATATTTTATTAATGAAATAAAGAATATTTTTTCTGTTAATATTAAATATCTTCACACTGATAATGCCTTAGAATTTTGCACCTTGCAGCTTTCTGAGTTTCTTAGATCTCTTGGCATTGTTCACCAGACCTCATGTGCCTATACTTCACAACAGAACGGTGTTGCCGAGCGCAAACATCATCGCTTGCTTGATATGACCAGAACCTTGCTGATACAGAGTCGTACTCCTCACTCTTACTGGGACTATGCTATCCTTACTGCATGTTATTTGGTGTACCACATGCCCTCGTCTGTGTTGGGAGAGAAGATTCCTTTCTCGGTTGCATTTCCCGTGAAGGATCTTTTCTCCCTAACACCAAGTGTGTTCAGATCTGTTGCTTTTGTTCATGATGTCTCTCCAGGTCATGACAAGCTCTCTCCTAGAGCTGCCAAGTGTGTTTTTGTTGGTTACTCTCGTACCCAGAAGGGGTACCGTTGCTTTGATCCGCTAAGGCGGACGTACTTTGTCAGTATTGGTGTTACTTTCTTTGAGCCTGTTATGTATTTTTCTCCTACAAGTGACAGATTAGCCCTGTCTGACTCTGACGATGAGATCTACATGCCTTCAGCTCCTACTATCATTACTCCACCTCCCTCTGCTCCTGCTCTACCACCACCTCCTCAGCTGCCGCCACCACCACCACCTACACCAACTCCTGCATTTACACATGCTCCTGTGGCTCCACCTTTTACTGTGACTCAGTTTTTGCCACATGTTTTTACTCACAGGTCTCGTACGATTACCCCTGCTCACAGGTCTTGCCCGTCATCCAGCACGCCTCATGTATGTATGAGCACATTGTTTCGACTGATGGCACTACTGAGTTATCTGTGCAGCAGGATTCCATGCAAGATGAGCATGTTCCCTCTCAAGAGGGGAACTCACAGGTTACGGATTTGGAAGATGATCTTGATGTGTCGATTGCTCTGCGTAGGCTGAAACGCAAGGGTGTTGCTTATCCTTTTGCAGCACAGGTTTCTTTGAGCAGGCTGTCAGAGGATTTCAGGAGATTTACCTTGGCACTATCAGTCGTGGAGATACCACGAACATATTAGGAGGCTCTTCAGGACAGACAGTAGAGGATGGTCATGGAGGAGGAGATGGCTACGCTACAGTCACGTGGTACGTGGAGTCTTGTTTCTGCTCCAGTTGATGCATCTGTTGTGGGATGTAAATGGGTGTTCACTATGAAACACCGTGCGGATGGCAGCGTGGATTGCTAAAGGTGATACTTGTGGCACGCATAGATGTTAAGGAGCACGCCTAGGCGCCCAGGCGCCCCAGGCCGTGCGCCTTGAAAAAGCGCCTTGCTTTTATCAAAAAAAGGCGTACACCTTGGGCCGCCTGGGCGCCTAGGCGACCACCTAGGCACGCCTAGGCGCCTAGGCGCCCAGGTATAATGCATTGTCTTCACATTTGCAACTTTGTTACAATTTTGTGATATTTATAACAAATATCTCTTCTTTAGTTTTCAGTTGTTAAAGGCTACCGTAATTTAAGGAAGTAATAACATGAGTATTGTGAAAAAATATTGTTTATGATCCTCCTTATTTTATACTAAATATATGCTATTTTTTAGTTCCATTCAGGTATATTACCTTTGTAATCCTCGTAAGCAATTTTTGACCCTTTCTCGAAAGTTTCATTTATCTGACACATTTCCCTTTCCTACTTTTTAAATCTTATAAGTTATAACTTTCTTACTCTTTTATAATAATATCCATTATAATCTACCATTACAAATCTAAAATTTATATCTAATAATAATATATATATGGATAAGACAATTCATTATAATTATATGTAAGCTTTACATTTCACAAGTCTAAAACATTTCTTTAAACTAACATGTTCCAATGATTATAATAGAATTACAAAAAACTTATATATTAGACTGATAATTAAATAATGATATAGAAAAAGGTTTCTCGGGAAAACGCCTAGGCGCGTCTAGGCGCCCAGGTTTAACGCCTTGCCACCTTAATAACCATGGTGGCACGTAGGTTCACCCAGACATATGGGATGGACTATCAGGATACTTTCTCTCCAATTGTCAGACATTCTACTATGCGTATTCTACTTTCTGTTGCTGTGACACGAGATTGGTCCCTTTATCAACTTGATGTGAAGAATGTTTTCCTCTATGGAGATCTACAGGAGGAGGTCTACATGCAGCAGCCTCCTGGGTTTGCTACTGATGGGGAGTGTCAGAAGGTTTGCAGGCTACACAAGGCTATCTATGGCCTTAAGCAGAGTCCAAGAACATGGTTCCAGAAGCTCTCGGACTTGATAGAGTAGCAAGGGTTTTTTAGATCGACTGCCAACCACTCTTTGATTGTGCAGAGGACCCAGTGAGGTACTATTGTCATTCTTGTTTATGTTGATGACATTATTGTTACAAGGGAGGATGAGTAAGGCATTCAGGGTGCCAAGGACTTCCTAGTTCAGCAGTTTGTGACCTAGGACCTTGGACATTTACGTTACTTCCTTGCAAGGCCTTAAATGTCGGTTTCGGTCACCATTCGGTGACGACCAAAACAAAATTTCGATGGAATTTCGGTCGAATTTCGATCGAAATTTCGATCATTTCGGTCATTTTTTGTACTAGGACCCCCATATTGCAGTCATTTCGATCAAATTTTGATTTCACCTGGATATCAATATTCGACCGAATTTTGCTGAAATTTGAGGCCATGCTTCCTTGGATTGGTGTTTTCCAGGAACCAGCGAGGTCTTGTGATGACCTAGAAGAAGTACGTTACAGATCTTCTTTCAGAGACAGACATGGCAGATTGCAGACTTGCCACTACTCCTATTGACCCGAGCATGAAGCTCTATGATGATGATACTGAGGAAGTCGACAAGAGGAGGTACAGAGAGCTTGTTGGCAAGCTATTATATGCAAGTGCAGAAATCAGTAGTCGGTTTTCGGTCGGCGGGGTCACTGACTAAGGATTAATCGACAGTCGGGCGAGTAATCAGATTTAGTCGATCATTAGAAGATTTTGAATTTTTTATTATTTTAAATATATAAATCATTTTTTATACATATATTCTTATATATATTTGCATATATTTGTACATTTTCTTTCTTTTGAAAGAAGATTTGTACACTTTCTATATTATCGTAATAAAAGAAATGAAGTAATTGACTTTAAATATAACATTAAGCATAATAGACTAGGTTTTCTTTTAAAAAAAGCAAAAATTTTAAAAATAAAAAACTCTATGTAAAAGTCAGCCAAGTAGTCGGCCGACTAGGCCGACTACTTGGTCCGACTAGTTGGGTTGACCGACTAATGGTCGACTGGGCCTAGTCGAGTCGGTTACCCCCCTACTCGACTAGTCGGACCGACCAGTCGGCCTAGTCGGCCGACTTTTACAACAGTGATTATATGTGACTATTACCAAGCCCGACATATCCTTCATTCCTTTGTCGTGAGTAAAGTGAGTCAATTTATTGACCAGCTTAGACAGGCATATATGGATGCAGTCCATATGATTCTGAGATACTTGAAGACTTCACATGGTACGGGGCTTCTTTTCAACAGTGAAACATCTCTTTCAGTTACAGCATATACAGATGAAAATTATGCTGGGTGTCCAAAGGATAGAAAGTCTACATCAGGTTTTGTTGTGTTCATAGGGAATTCTCTGATTTCATGGAAGAGTAAGAAGTAGACTGTTGTTGCCAGATCAAGTGTTGAATCAGAATACAAGGTCACGGCGCAGGCTAGCACATAGATGATGTGGTTCAGATATGTTCTTACTGACCTGACTATAGAGGTGCATCTTCCCATGCACCTCCAATGTGACAATCAGGCTGCTCTTTTCATTGCCAACAACCCAACCTTTCATGAGAGGACGAAGCACATAGAGGTGGACTGTCACTACACTCGTGACATGATACAGAAGGGTCTTAACGCTACTATGCATGTCAGCTCTAGAGACCAGACAACAGATGTACTTACAAAGGCCCTAGCCAAAGGACCCTATCAGAGATGTTGTTCCAAGCTGAGCCTGATCGATATCTACGCTCCAGCTCGAGGGGGAGTGTTGAGATATTAGTTATCTTTATTATTGTTTGTTTTTAGTTTCTATTTCCTTTAGTCTCCTTGTAATTTGCCCAATAGATTCTATCCTATATAAGAGAACCCTATGGCCTCTCATTAAATCAATCAATTCTTTTCCCTCAACAGGACACATAATGCACCGATTCATATAACCGGTTCGGTCTGCATGTCGCACGGGCATATGCGATCGCATATGTGACATGTGCGACTGATTTCATGAACATTGAGATTTCTACATCAATCATTAAACCTAGATTTCTCTCATGATTTCCACATGGAATCCAAATGTGATATTATGCTTACTAGTGATGAGCTAGAGAATCCCCAATATCAACAAATGCAATTTATGGTTGATATGGGACAAAGGCTCCGTGAAGAACGAGAACGTACTGAGATGGAACGTGAATTAGCACGTGAAGAAAGGGAGATGTCTCGCAATATATATGAGCAAGCAAAGGGAGAAAAAGTCACCCTGAAGAAATTCTTGCAACTTGATCCACCTAGTTATAATGAAGAACCGAAACCTGATAAAGCAGAATATTGGCTCAAGGAAATTGAATTGGCCTTTATTGCTTTAGATTGTCCAAATGAAAAGGTGATATTTTCCATGTTCATGCTGCAAGACAAAGCGGAAGACTGGTGGGAAACCTGTAAGGGAGTTTATTTCCAAGATGAACAAATTGTGCCCTGGAAAGAATTCATCAATCGTTTCACAAACCACTTTATCCTTATGCGTGCTAGGGTAAAGAAGAGGAAAGATTTTATTGATCTGCAGCAGAAATAATTAAGCGTGGAGGCATATATTGCTCAATTCTATCATCTGGAGAAGTATGGAAAGAGAATATGTGAAACTGAATGGGAAAGATCAAAGAAGTATGCGATGGGACAGAGAATATGCTTGTGAGCAAAAGTTTTAGGAAGCACGACGGAGACACTTGCCAAGGCAGTGAATGCAGCTGCAACAATTGACGAGGAATATCAGCTGAATGAAAATCAGCTAAAAAGGAAGGCAAGTGGGAGTTCTCGGGATAATTTTCAAAGCTTAAAAAAAAGAAGACTAGATACTATGGCAAGGATGAGGACAGGATCAAGCCTACTGATAGAACATCTTTTTCTATTTCTCCTCGTTGTTCTAAAAGACATCCCAGCAAATGTTACAAATTGATCGATGCATGCTTAAGTTATGGGTAAAGGGACCATTTCATTGTGATTGCCCAAAGATGAAACCAAGTGATGGTCAGATGAAAACTCCAGAACCAAAGAAGAAAGTTATGGAACGGGTACACTCAATCAAAAAACCCTAATCAAGTTATAGAAGGAACATTTTCTGTCTCAGAATTTATGGCTAGAGTTCTTTATGATCCATATGCTTCACATTCATTCATATCTAATAGATTTGATAGAGTGCTTGAACTACAAACTACAAAAATGTCTTTCATATTGATTGAACCTACAAAAATGTCTTTCATATTGATTGAACCTACAAAAATGTCTTTCATATTGATTGTTACTTCACCGATGGGTGAAATTTATAAGGTTAGATCCTTCTTGCATACAAAACCTATTGAAATTGAAGATAGTTATCGGTTACAAATCTAGTTCTTCTTGAAATGATCTATTATGATGTCATTTTGGGAATGGATTGGCTATATGAGAACTATGCACATGTTCTCTATACGGAAAAAAAGTCATACTCCGTAGACTCGATGAATTTGAGACTTTAATTAGAGGCTCAAAACAATCCATCAAACAAATGCTTATCTCCTTAATGAAGGTACACCGATGATATCAAAAGGTTGTACAGGTTTTTTTGTTAGTATGGTGAAGACAGATACTCCACATATTTCTACAGAGGATCTACTTGTAGTTCAGGAGTACACTGATGTATTTCCAGAAAACTTTCATGGTTTACCTCATTCTGGAGAAACTAACTTCAGTATTGAATTTATCCCGGGGTCATTTCCTATCTCCCAACCTCCATATTGTATGGCTCCGGTGGAATTAGCAGAACTTAAGAAGTAACTAGATGAACTTTTTGAGAAAGGCTTTATTCAGTTTAGTGTCTCTCCTTTAGGCACTCTTATGCTTTGTTAAGAAGAATGATGGGACTCTCGGACTTTGCATTGACTATCGAGCTCTAATTCATATTAACATCAAGAAAAAGTAACTTTTACCTCGAATAGATGGCATATTCGACCAATTATCGAGGGTTGGTGTCTTCTCAAAAACTGAATAAAGATCAAGTTATCATCAGCTAAGAATTTATGCAGCGGATGCACTGAAAACTGCATTTCAATCAAGATATAGACATTACGAGTTTCGAGTAATGCCATTTAGATTGATCGATGCACCTACAACCTTCATGGACCTCACGAATAGGGTATTTTGTGACTTCCTTGATAAGTTTGTCATAGTTTTGTCGATGACATCCTTATCTATTCCGAAAACAAGACACAACATGCGGAACACTTGAGGTTAGTATTAGAGACTATGAAACATCATCAACTTTATGCCAAATTCTTGAAATACGAGTTTTGGTTTGATAAGATAATATTTCATGGGCATGTCATATCTAAAGATGGCATAGTTGCTAACCCGTCATCAGCCAAAGATAGTCATATGAGTATGTAGCTTCTTGGGATTGACCGATTACTGTAAGCGTTACATTTGGGACTTCTCAAAGATAGCCCTACCTTTGACAAATTTAATGAGAAAGGAAACCAAGTTTACATGGACTCCACAATGTGAGAGTTTCCAAAATTTGAAGGTTATGTTGACTTTAACTCCAATTTTGACATTTTCATCAGGAACTAGAAGATTTACAGTACATGCTGATGTCTCGGATCTGGACTCGGTGATGTACTAATGCAACATGATAAGGTCCTAGCTTATGTATCTCGATAATTGAAAATTCATGAATGTAATTATCCTACTGACGACTTGGAACTTGCCGCAGTCGTTTTTGCTTTAAAGCTATGGAGGCATTATCTATATGGAGAAAATTTTCCAAGTGTTCACTGAACACAAGAGTCTCAAATACTTGTTCTCGCATAAGGACTTGAACATGAGACAACGACGTTTGCTAGAATTAGTAGAAGATTGTGATTTTTCCTTGGATTATCATCCGGAAAAAAATAGTGTGGTTGCCAATGTGCTCAACAGAAAATGAGATGTTAAGCTTGCTAGTATGAGACTACAATGGCAACTTATCGAGGATTTTATTCAGTAGTGTTGGAGTATTTGGTTGTGCGCCACATGAGTTGTAAATGGGTAAATGGATCACTCCAGGATCCATTTACCACATCCCAGTGTTTAGTCCTACATCTACCAGTGGTGGGACTTGGAGGCTCTGTGGAGGCTATATAAAGAGCCCCAGACCTCCTGTATCCATTGAGAAAAACGAGTGCAATATCCGCCCCTTTGAGTGCTTCTCCCGTGGTTTCATCCCTCTCCTTAGGGAGTATGATTCCACGTAAAAATCCTGGTGTTCCATGTTTCATATTTCTGTTATTATGCTCTGTTTATCAATTTCGCCGCCGCTTCCTATTTTCTAGCAAGTGCATAAGTCTACATATGCATTCAAATCCACACATGTATGTGTAGACATTCATTCTTTGGTCTACAGAACCCTACTAATATTCATCCGACAATATGTCAGAAAACAAAGTCGACATACCCGCCACAGGCGCTTTCAAAGGTCCAACGCCTATTGTCAAGATAGACGGGACGAACTATGAGCTCTGGGCTATGCAGATAAAGTCTAATGATAAGAAGCATATTCTTGCCGAGGAGCCGGCGGAGAAAACTAGCGTTAATGCCTCGTGGGAGGCAGATGATGCATACGCCAAAGTTTGGCTTTCAAGTACATGACGATAGAAATCATCAATGATGTGTTACATCAGCCCACTACTAAGGCAATGTGGGACATCCTCGCAGCAACTTATTCTCAGGCGAGGAATGAGACCAAGATCCTTCAACTCCAGCATGATATATTTACTATCAAGCAGAACGAGAGGCCTCTTCATTCGTTGTATACATCCTTGCTTGGGATATTTGAGAAGCTCCACAGCTTCATGACTCTCACGGCTACTCCAGAGCAGCAGAAGACATATCGGAATGCTACAATAGTTGGTGTATTCCTTGCAGCCCTCGATCCGAAAATGATGTTGCATGCTCCCAGATTCTCGCGGATGCTACTATTCCTCTCATGGAAGAAGCTTTCAGCAGACTTGGCAGTATAAATGTTCCGTCCACTACTGCTAGCCAGACTTCTTCGCCAATGGTAGCCTCCAGAGACAGAGGAGGCTCTTCTTCTTTTCGTAGACGCGGACCTCGTGGTAGAGGAGGTCACATTCGTCAGTCCTGCACGTACTGTCATCGTCCAGGTCATACAAAGGATACATGTTATTCCAAGCATGATTTTCCAATATCAGCCCGCGTAGCGGAGCAGGTTGAGTCTCCAGTTGGGTCGAGAGAATGCGAGAGGAAAGATGCGCAACGCGATATATATTCCTAAAAAGCCGCTAGTGCGGTACAATAATATAAGCAAATATAGGCAAGCGAGAAGCAATGCACCTTCACTCTTCCTCTCGGCTGCATACGATTCCCTAAGCACAGCCAGTAGGCCCTATAATGACGCTGGCTCGGCTCTGTCGTGGAAGGTCGGGTCAAAGCGGAGGCATACGCGGAAAGTGAATGCAGAAGACAGGGGACAGAGGCATGGACTCATTCTTTCCCTATATTTGCTCCTCGAAAGTAATCATGGTTGAGAGGGACAAGACCTAGCGGCTGCCTTTCTTGAAAAAAAGACTGCTACCTCTCGCTACTATATATCAGCCTAGAACATAATCCAGCAAAGCCCTACCGCAACACAACCCAGCACAGCTCTACTAGTTAATAATTCATCAGTCATGCTCCATTTTTGAGAGCATGTGACCTTGTCTGCAGATAATAGTTATCAGATACCATCCCCCCCTTGCCTTCTCGCTCTCGAAGAGATAGGACAGACACAACTAGAGGGTTTGCAGGGTCGACGTGCTCTAGGTTTGATAGTGAGCAGGTCATCATTGCATAGAAAGCAGGCAAGGTTGGCAGGTTAGGCGGAGGAAGGCTATATATCAAGTAATCAGCAGAACTAGGTAGAGGATTTGATAACCGACTCCACTTTCCTTCCATACCTCTTCGCTTACCCACCTCACCAGAACTCAGGATTCTTGACGGACTGGGTGATCTTCTGATAAGACAGGACGGATAGCTTTTCCTCACACTCGCTATCCTTCGGTACCTCACTCGGAGACACCCTGGGACTGTCAGCTATTCACAAAATAAATGATGAATAAATGAATTTTCATACAAGAATGACGAAGTAATACGCTAAGCACATTGCCTCCAGGAGGTCACTCAAATGTAGCAGCTTCTGCCTCCGCCAGTACTTCTGCTATGGCTAGCACCTCAGACAGTACTTATGCTTTTACATCTTGTCATGGATCTGAGATTACAGAGTGAATTATGGACTTCGGGGCAACCCATCACTTATGCGGGGACAGATATAAGCTTACAGCATATAGTCAGGTTCCTCCAGGGCGAATTGTCATGATAGTCGATGGGACTTATTCCCTGATAACAGGACAGGGGGAGATCAATTTGACGGCTTCAATGCGTCTGCAGAATGTGCTACCCTGATTTTTCTATGAATTTGTTATCCATTAGTCAGATTACGAAGGATTTGCATTGTCAAGCTATTTTTGACCCATCATCTCTTATTTTTCAGGATATTTTTACGGGCAGGGTGATTGGATGTGGCCATGAGCAGGGTGGTCTTTATCGCCTGGTCCGAATTCCCTATGCATGCCTATCCTCTCATTCAACAGGACAAATCTCTCCCTTCACTTGGCACCTACGTTTCAGCCACCTCCCTCTCCAGAAGATGTGTCATATTTTACCGCAAATTTCATTGGGTTCATCCTTCCAGTTTAAGGCGTGTCAGTTGGGAAAGCATCATCGGTCTGCTTTCCCTAGTCGTCAGAGTCGGAGCAATAGCTCCCTTTTTGAGTTATTTCATACTGATATTTGGATCAGAGTCATGTTCCTGATCACCAGGGACACATGTTTTACCTTGTTATTGTTGATGATTTTTCCTGCTTGTCATGGATCTTTTTATTGAAGAATAAAGCTGAAGCAGGGGATGTGATCCAAACCTTTATCAATGAAATGTAGAATATTTTCTCCTCCTTGGTGAAATTTGTACAAATTGATAATGCTTTGGAATTCTATACACGTTTTCTATCACATTTTTTTCTTCTCATGATATTATTCATCAAAAATCATGTGCTTACACCTCTCAAGTAAGCATCGCCACTTACTTGATATCAATCGGACTCTTCTCATTCAGAGTCGTGCTCATTCATTTTGGGGTGATGTCTTTCTTACAGCATGTTATCTGGTGAATCACATAACCTTATCTGTCTTGGGTGAGAAAATTCCTTTCTCCATAACTTTTCATGAGAATGAGTTGTTCTCACTTACCCCTCGTGTTTTTGGCTTTGTTGCATTCGTCCACCAGTTGGCTCCGAGTCTTGACAAGCTCTCTCCTAGGGCTATCAAATGTGTGTTTGTTGGGTACTCCATGACTTAGAAGGGATACCGGTGCTATGATCCATTGCGCAGGGAATATTATATCAGTGTTGATGTCATATTTTCTAGGTTGTGATGCATTTTTCCCTACAGGTGAGAGGTTGGCTTCATCAGACTCTGATGATGAGATTTACATGCCACCTTCTCCTACGAGTCCGTCATCTCTTCTACCTATACCTGTTGTTCCACCACCACCATCACCACCTCCACCTCCATCTACACAGGTGCATGTGCCCACTGTTCCACCATTACCAAAATTCTATACCCATCGGCCTGCTTATGCTCATGGTCATCCCCCACCATCCGGCACGCCTCAGGTTTGTTTTGATAACAATGTTTCTAACGATGGGTCTGGAGATGTATCTATACAAGGATCATTGCAGGAGACTAGCACACGGATGGAGGAGGTTCCTGATGATCTGGATATACCCATTGCAATTCGGAAGCAGAAGCGTACATGTGCTTCCTATCCACTTGCTTCATGTCTCCTTTCATCGTCTGACAAGGGAATTCCAAAAATTTGCAGTTGCTCTATCTGTCGTAGACATTCCATGGAATTATCAAGAGGCCTTAAATGATAGTCATTGGCGTTTAGCTATGGAGGAAGAGATGGTTGCCCTGCAATCACGTGGTACCTGGAGTTTGGCATCTCCTCCTCTTGGGGTATCTGTTCATGTTGTCAGTTGGAAATGGGCATTTACTGTTAAACATCATGCAGATGGAAGCCTTGATCGATACAAAGCAAGATTGGTGGCACGAGGATTTACTCACACTTATGGAATATATGGCCATAAGAAAAGTCCAAGGGCATGGTTCCAGAAGCTCTCGGATATGATTGGAAGGCAAGGATTCAAGAAGTCGAATGCGGACCATTCATTATTTGTACCAATGTTCAGGAAGGCGGTATACGGTATTCAATCGGAAGGGTCACTGCATAGAGAGTATGCGGTATGCGGAAGAATATGCGGGGAGTATGCGGTTTTATGCAGTTTGGTATTTTTTATTATTAAAAATATAAATAATATTTCAATATCATATTAATATCATCTAAATATTATATCTCTTGATTATAATAATAATAAATTAAAGGTACAAGGAACATAATTGTTGGGATAAAAAGTAATATAGAGTCAAATGAGTAAATATATCAATTGAAAGAGCGTTAAGTCGGGTGTCCGAGTTTAGGTTAGAGTTTTAGAAAATGTTTATTTGAAAATCGCTCGCATACTCGGCCGCATATACGATATACTCGGCCGAGTATACGGCCTGACCCGCCTAGAGGCCGGTTTGGTCATACTCGGAGCGCCAAGGCTTCCGAGTATGAGTATACGGCCGAGTATACAGTATACTCATATGATTTCATGAATACTAATTTGTACAGAGAACAACCAGAGGTATTGTTGCTATCATGGTTTATTTTGATGATATACTCATTACAGGAGATGATGTGCAGGGGATAAGGACAGCAAGAGAATTTCTGGGACGTCGGTTTGTTGTTAAGGATCTTGGCACCTTAAGATATTACTTAGGGTTAGAGTTTGCTAGGAATGCACAGAGTCTGTGATGCCCCAAAGGATGTATATTACAGACATGCTTCTTGAGACGGGCGTGATTGGGTGTCGGCCTTCTACTACTCCTATGGATCCTAGCATGAAGTTGTATGATGATGATGATACAGATGAGGTCGGCAGGAGCATAGGATCAAATTTTTCCGAAATTCGGCTGAATTTAGATCGAATTTAGGTTCCGGTGGGTGACCGAAATTCGGGGGACCCTAGTTCAAAAATCGATCGAAATGATCGAAATTCGGTCGAAATTTCGTTTTGGTCAGTCACCGAAACCGAAATCTGACATTTAAGGCCTTGGACAGGAGATATAGAGAGATGGTGGGAAAGCTTCTCTATGTTACTATCACGAGACCTGATATCTCTTTTGCAGTGAGTCGGGTGAATCAATTCATGGAGCAGCCCGACATGTACATATGGATGCCATATATATGATATTGAGATTTATATAATCTTCTCTAGATGTAGGATTATTATTCAGGAAAGGAGCAACTCTTTCGGTTGTTGCATGTGATGATGCAGACTATGCAGGGTGTTCTAAGGACAGGAAGTCTACTTCAAACTTCGCGGTGTTTGTTGGTAGTTCTTTTGTTTCTTAGAAAAGCATGAAACAAACGAGGCTAGATCAAGTGTCGAATCTGAGTATAGGGCTATGAAAAGCAGGCACAGAAATGATGTGAGTCCGAGCAATGCTAGCAGATTTGCATATAAATGTACCTCTACCCAGGCAGTTATAATGTTATAATCAGGTTGCCTTATTCGTTGCAAATAATCATGTATTCCATGAAAGAACGAAACATATTGAGGTAGACTGCCACTATATTAGAGATATGATTTATAAGGGTTTGATTTCTACCTCCCATGTCAGTTTGGGAGAGCAAACGACTGATATCTTTACCAAGTTATTGCTCAGAGGACCATTTCAGAAGTGTTCTTCCAAGCTGAGCATGATTGACATCTATGCTCTATTTTGAGGAGGTGTAGAGATATTTATATGTTCCTATGTACATTTTCATTATTTTACTTCTTTATGTTCATCTTATGTAATTTACCCATAGGTCTCTCCTCTATATAAGAGAGCCTAGGGTTCTCAGGAATAAACAACTTTTCGAATTTTCCCAAACAGTATATAATTAGATCATATTATTGATAAAGAAATTCTACCAGGTAGGTCGTGTATACATATATAAAAATAAGTGAAATTGTTGTAGAGATCATTAAAATGGGCCCGAGGGTATTATTTTACAATATTAAATAAACAAGGATATGTATGACCTTTCAAAAAAACAAGGATATGTGTGATATAAAATTGTATATTGATAAATATATGGGAAAAATATCATTTTTACTTATACTTATGTTACGAATCCTCTTGATTAATTATTGCCAATGATGTTCATGATTCAAAAAATGAAATCTGAATAAATAATGGCACTGCAATAGCATATGGAGCTAAGTGCTACGTCACGATGA
The DNA here is from genome assembly GCA_037367405.1 of Ottelia alismoides. Classification (NCBI taxonomy): domain Eukaryota; kingdom Viridiplantae; phylum Streptophyta; class Magnoliopsida; order Alismatales; family Hydrocharitaceae; genus Ottelia; species Ottelia alismoides. The sequence goes on along the minus strand of JAZKJV010007613.1, from coordinate 89,243 downwards.
GAGCCACCTCTAAAGTCTATTTGTCGGGTCCTAAGGGACATCTTGCCTAAAGGGAAACACCTTCCAGGGATGTCGAGTTCAGTAGAACCTGGTGGAAAGTCCACAATTGACTCAGCAACTATTGTCATCATGTTATGTTATGTTCTGATTAACCATGTGTGCCAGTGATAAGTAAAATACACCCTATTTGAATATGAGGGTAATATCGATGTAATAATGGCAATATGAAGGCATATAAGTTAAAACACATGAAAGTTGGATTAGATTATGGATATAATGATTGCTGCTATTTTCATTCTGTTCATTCTTCTCATGAAGGTATGCATGTAAAAAATGCAAATGAAACTCTGATAAGTTATACCGCTATTGTCAACCTTCTCTTAAAGTTATTTGTCAATTTTGTTATATGTTATGACATACTAAGCAATTTTGCTTACGAGCATTTTGCCTCTCATGCATTTTCCCATACATCTGAGGAGTAAGGTGGGGGAGATTGGTTAAGCGAAAAAGCGAAGACTAAAAGTCATATTATCTGTGGTAGTTCAAGTTTTCTCTAATACTTGTTAAATGTAATACATTGTAGTCTTGTGACTTTTATAGGAGCAATAAAAGTTATTTCCTTCATGGCCCTAGCTGTGACTGTGAATAATGGATTTGATATTTGAAAGTAACACCTCGAACCTGATGTGGCATTCTTTAATGCTTCTGTTGGTCACCTGGATCCGGGGTCGTTACATTATAATGATAAAACACCGAATTCTCATACATCAATTACAAGAATGAAGAGAAAGTAGACACTCACTCGAATTCTAGCCGAAAAGTTGCAGTAATTTTGCCAAACTTTGGAGAAAAGGGTGATGGTGACAGACTATCAGTGAGGAAAGCAAGTTAAGGCATATGCTGACAAAGAATATTGGGATGTATCTTGGGCAGCATATTCCGTCAAAAGTACCTCCTGCAGCCAAGCAAGCAGTTGTTAAATCTCCGCAATTATTATTTGGTATTTTCCATGTGCATACTATACAAACCTAATCAAATGCTATTACAAGATTGAACCAACAGATGTAGCCTGACCTTTCACAATGCCAATAAGCAGATATAAACATGAACACCACGTTTCAGAAGCCAGCATGTAGCAACGGCGTAAAAATGCCTTGCACCAAGTGTGAGTATCCAAACTAAGTTGCAGATCCAAGAAGCCCTGTAGATCAGGGACAGCTGCTTCCTCTCAAGTCAGAGATACTTCCTGCTGTGTAGCATCAGCCATTTTCTTTCATAGAAGATGCAGAGAAAAGCTATGTTGGCATGCCCACGCCAGAGGTGTTTCATTTCTATCGATTTATTCCAAAACTAACCACTTATTGAGCAAATTTATACTTCTTGATGTACTCTTGCTGTGCAACCCTACACAATTTTATTAGCACTGCCATATAAAGTCCAGATGCTAGAGGAGCTTTCTCATACAGAAACATGATTGGCAACAGATATCAATATGCACCCAGTTGATGCAGTCTTGTTGTTGGTACAAGATGTATTAACCAAGTTCTCCATCTGTTATGCATGATGCTATTCACATTTTTTTGGACATATTTTAGCCATGACAAATTTGACAAATGAATTAACCATTCAGCTTGATAAGAGTGCACACTATCTCTCTCATTGTAGGCCTTGCCTCACATGCTAATTCTGTACATGAAAGTGCCAAGTCTAGCAATTTGACAGCTTTTATTTTCTCCTCTGCAACCCAATACCTGATTTCCTCATCAAGAAAACAAAATGGGCAGCATTCCTCATCCTCTTGCAGTTTCATTTTTGTCCAGTTAACAATATCAAGACCTTCATCAAAGCTTGGATCAACTGGCATCTTTCTGCAAAGAAGCTCCAATAGAACAACTCCATAGCTATAGATATCACACTTCTCAGTTAATCTTGTGGAAAAACCATTTTCTGGAATAAATTAACAAAAATAAAATCCGCCTCAGAAACAGGTTTAAAATGCCACTAATTACAATATATGACATTTAATAGTAGTAGTTGATATACTAAAGCAAAGGGGAATGAAAGGGATAACTGACCTGGAGCTATGTAACCTAGAGTACCCACAATGAATGAAATATTGTCATCTTCATCTGAAATATTGGAGACTTTTGCCATTCCAAAGTCTCCTAGCTTGGGCTCTAGATCAGAATCCATCAAGATATTGCTTGATTTTACATCCCTGTGGATGATCAGGGGCACACAATCATGATGAAGATAAGATAATGCCTCAGCAATTCCTAGAGCAATACGATGGCGAGCACCCCAATCCAGGGCAATGCATGGCTTGCTTTGATGTAACACATCAAACAGGGTTCCACCAGACATGTATTCCAAGATAATGAAAGCGCACCCATCTCTGACACAATATCCGAGCATATTTACCAGGTTCCTGTGCTTCACTGAGCTCAAAATCTCCATCTCACGAGCAAAACCAGACTCTGAGAGGCTCAACTTCTTCACTGCCCAATATTTTCCAGCACCAACATCGGTGTGGTAAACGGTACCATGCATTCCCCTTCCTATGACATATTTCTCACTCAGGTCTTCGGTTATCCTCAGTATGTCTTCAAACTTCAGATCCAGTGGTAGGCCTTCTGAAGTGTCATCACTATGCACCAAAAGGCGATGTGAACTAGACATATGCCGGGCCTTCCAAACTAAATGGACAGTGAGTAGTCCAATAATGAATAGAACACTGAATAATACTGCTGCAAGGATCAAGTGTCGCCTCGTTCTGAGGATCGCTGCTTTCCGGCAATCATATTCATCATTTCCGAGCAAACATAACTCTGGATTTCCTCGAAATGAATCAGGCATCCAAGCCAAAAACTTCAGCCAGCTATGAGGGAGCTTCCCAGATAAGTGATTGTTTGATATATTTATAGAAGAGAGTGATACCATGCCATTCAATTCCAGTGGTAGGTCACCCATCAGGGAATTATGAGATATGTCTAAAACCTGCAGCTTGTTCAGATTCCCAAGGCTCGCAGGTATCTTCCCAGATAATCTATTAATACTCAAGTTCAGCATAGTAGAAAGTTGAAGAAGTTTACCAAGGCTAGAAGGAATTTGGCCCTCCAAACTATTATCCCCAAAATTCAACTCCTCGAGATCATGACTAGATGTAAACAAGTCAGGAATAACACCCTCAAGCTGATTTCCCTGAAGAAGAAGTTTGTGCAAGTTAACCAACTTCACAACCTCTGGAGGAATGACACCCACAAGAATATTATTGCCAAGGTCCAACCTTGAGAGCTTTGTGCAATTGCCCAATTCCGAAGGTACAAGGCCACTAACTTTATTGGAAGAAACTTGTAAAACTTGAAGATGCTGAAGATTGCCTAATACAGAAGGTAATGGCCCCTCAATTTGGTTGTATGAAATATCCAACAATGAGAGATTCGTCAAGAGGCCGACAGATTTAGGAATGGGCCCTGTGAATGAATTCCTACTTAAATCGATATATGAGATCCTGGTATTGTGTCCTAAGTTTTCCGGTAGACTACCCTGCAGCAGATTGTTGCTGAGAATTACCCTCCTGAGAGATGTACAGAGCCCAATTTCAGCAGGAAAAGCACCATTTAATCGATTGTTGCCGAGAGTCAAAACTTTTAGACGATTTCCATGGCAGAGACCAGATGGTATGGCTCCGTAAAGTTTATTACCTGTTAAATCTAGCTTAACTAATCCACCAAATGAGCTTAATTTACCTAAATCTGGAGGGATGGTCCCAATCAGATTATTATCTGCCAGAGAAAGATATTGTAAGTTCCTCAAAGCGGCCATCTCGGTGGGAATTTCACCACTTAAACTGTTATTATAAAGCTGAAGATCAATCAGACTGCTCATATTTTTTATATCCGGAAGGATGACACCAACGAGCCTATTGTAGAAAAGGTAGAGATGCATGAGATTAGCAAGCCGGTAAATCTCATGAGGGATGGGCCCTTCAAGATGATTACTCTGAATCCTAAGATCAACCAATGCACTGCAATTTCCTATCTCAGACGGAATCGTCCCAACAAGATTGTTCCCAAACAGCAACAAGCTGTTCAAGTTCTCCAAAGCTCCAACCGAACTCGGTATCCGGCCACTCAGATTATTCCCCCAGAGAGCAATAACCGTCAATGAACGGCACCGTCCAATCCCTGCAGGTATGGTCCCATTAAGGTTGTTACCGGACACCACAAGCTCGCTCAAATTCTCAAGCTCTTCAACACTCCTGGGCAACTCCCCGATCAACTTATTGTCATTAAGATACAATATTTCAAGCTGAGGAAGTCCAGAGAAGATGTCAGGAATAACCCCACCAAACCGATTCTCCGAAGCAAAGAGCGTCCTAAGTCCGTGGCAGTTCTCCAAGCTGTGAGGCAATTGCCCCGACAGCATGTTCTCGTGCACCCATAGATCAGATATCGAACAATTCATGCCAAATCCAGGCAAGCTCCCAGTGAAGTTGTTAGTGTTGATGTATAATTCCCTAATCTTAGGCAAGAGGAAGATCCCTGGGGGGATCTCCCCGCTAAGGAAGTTATTGGAAAGAGCTAAGGATTGAAGCTCAACGGAGGAGCTCACCTCTGGCGGTATCGTGCCATGGAGCGAGTTGAAGCTGAGGTCGATCTCCGAGAGGTGCGGGAGGCGGAAGAGGTTGGGAGGGACGGGGCCGGTGAGGCGGTTGTCGGAGAGGAGGAGGGTGCGGAGGGCGGAGCACTTGGCGAGATCGGAGGGGATGGGACCAGAGAAGGCGTTGAAGGAGAGGTCGAGGGAGCGGAGTGATCGGAGGGAGGAGGAGCAGAGGGCGGAAGCGGGGGCGGCTAGGGTTCCGGCGAGGGAGAGGGAGGATAGGTTGAGGGAATGGATGTGGGGGGAGCGAGGGAAGCAGGAGACGCCGAGCCATCGGCAGTGGGGGAAGGAGGAGTTGTTGTTGTCCACCGCCCAGGGGAGGAGGCGGCGGGAGTCGGGAGGGAGAGCGGAGCGGAAGGAGAGGAGGGAGCTCAAAGGAGAAGGGGAAGTGGAGGAGATGGGGAGAGCCGTCGAGAGGAGGAGGAGGAAGAGGTGGAGCATTGCGCTGGCGGTGAGGACTGTGAAGTGAGGTCCAGAAGGAAAGGGAGGGGTGGTCTTAATGTTTAAATTTTGTGGGGCATTTTACATTTATGCTCTTTTAAACATTTTTTGTTATGTGAGAGCCCTTTGCGCTCCGCGTATCTGCAGCTGTATCCCTGAAGTCATTCCTAAGGTAGCGTTTGGCTACTGGGTTATCCTCCCCTTGTGAGAGTTTACCTTCCTTAACCCACATCCCCCTCTCCCACCGTGGGTCCTATTTTATTCTTTTTTTAAGAAATTAAATAAATCAATTTTATATCATCAATTCTATCAAAAAATAATATATTATACCATCATATCATATAAAAATTATAAACTACTCCACTTTTACTCACTTTTTCAAACTTCAATACAATCACATCACAATAATTACTTACTTTTTCAAACTTCAATATAATCATATCACCCCAAACCCACTTTTAACCCACCCACAGTTTAACCCTCTATCCAAACACCAAAATCCAAAAATGAGTTAACCTCTACCAGTTTAACCCGCCTTAACCCACCAACCAAACGCACCATAAGATTTGTGGGCATTTTCGATATCCGTTTGTTTATCCGAGTATAAACGTATTTGCCTACAATGCAACTCTCTCTCTCTCTCTCTCTCTCTCTCTCTGGATTATTGGGTTTTTACCATTATCTGTGTTTTAAAATACTGGATGCTTGGATGTACGAAATCCCACTGCTGATCTTGATTTGTCCAAAACACCCTTGTGCTATTTATTACACATGCAAAATCTAACAGGCATAACCAGAGGGATACTGAGTAAATAACATCAACTTCTTAGGATTTTTACGTGAATACAAAGAATACGAGGGTATTTGTGGAGAAACAAATGCGTGCCTGGTAATGAGAGGGATGGGGGTGGAAAAGGGGCTTTTTGCTTTTGCTTTCGAGATTACTTTGAAGCTTGGGAAAGGCGACCGTGCGAAACGAACGAAGCTAATATAGAATGGGTTGCAAAGGAGACTGTTTTCGTGTCCCGTTCATGTTACTCGCCATGTTTGTTTTTAATGGTTTTTTAAAAATATCAGAGTGGGGTATTGGTAATTTGAAAGCCTATAAACGCTGTGCAATTGTACCAAACAAAAATAAAAGAGCACAAAAACATGGAGGCAGCCTTGTCACATCTCAGAAAACTAGTGACGGACCACAAAGGTATCAAATTATTTCCAATTTTTCTTTGGAGATCTAGAAGGCAACTTGTTATGACTGCAAAGCATAATTGCAGAAGAATCTTATCTAAGTTTGAGCACCACTAGCATGTCACCTCCAACTTTAAAGAACGTTTTTTCTACCTCCCTCCACTTTCGCCCCTCGGCAATCAGCGACTCTCAAAATCCCGCATGAACTGAACATGGACTATGTTCCAAAAGGTATCACAAACAAAGACCTTAAAGCAAAGACTGTTGCCTTCCAGTTGTCGTGAATAATTGTCGAATCTAAGACGTTTGTTTAGAACCACTCAAGCCACCAGTGTGCACTGCAGAAACCACAAAAGTCGCAAAGTTAATTAGTGGGCTCATACAGGTACCTGTTCCATAGATGCATGCACCAGGTGTTTAGGTTTTACATATGCATTTCGTGTCACATAACGTGCAGTCAATCTCTACCTGTTTCTTTCACAAAGTGATAACAAACGCACAGAGCAACAACGGGGAAATGAAGAGCAAAGGTTGGCTAAAATTCCTCCCGCATTACTAAGCTGTGGTTTACTCCCTCGTTAGTATGGGCGGTATCTGCGACTACGGCCTCCATCGCTACCCCTATCTCCGTCTCTCCGGTCACCACCCCTGTCATATCGTCTATGCGGAGGTGGGGCTGGGGGTGAAGATTGAGCACCAGGTTGTTGTCTGTAAAAAAATACCCAATGACCAATCGAAAAGTCAATATCAGGAGAAAATTTTCTAGCCAATCAATAAAAGAGGGACAGAAGATGCACTTACAGAACATAACCTAGACGGCCATCAGGTAGAACCATGGGAACCATTCTCATCCCCGATGGCATTGGCCCTCTGCCAAATATAACAGGCTGCCACAATGCAATAATATCTATTATTCGCAGATGTTGACCATAACATCTCATGGAACAACACAATCTAAAAAGCTGAGAACAATATAATATTGTAAACAGTCATTAGAGAACAGGAGAAGACTGAAGGAACTAACCTGTCCATATCCACCACCTCCATATCCACCATAAGCCCCATAAGGATCAGCTCCATAACCATAAGAATGTGGAGGATAGGGAGGAAGTAGACCAGATTTAAATGACTCCGCCCTCTTTTCACTCTGGGGCTTCGCGAGAACAGCTTCCAGAAAATGCCCTTAAAAAAACTATTTTCAGCATAAAATCTCACAAATTCATAAAGAAATATAATTACATTGGGGTATGATCATTTGGTTTTATTTCAATCAAACTAAAGAAAATGAGACAGCAGCTAGCTGACAAGTTCGGCCCCATAAAGTAGTGGATAATGGCAAAAATACGGGACCAACAAAAGAAATCACCATTTAACACAACAAAACATAACTCATGATTTAGCATAATGAAAATATCACTCGCTAAAAAATGGCAGCTTGTGTTTATTTTTCCAAAATAAACAGGGAAAATGAAGATATCTCAGCAAAATGAATAAAGCACTAGATCTCTCAGCAAAATAACATATCAAGACATACCATCGATCTCGTACTTTTCGCTGGGCTTTACAGCCTTTAAAGCACTAGATCTCTCAGCAAAATGAATAAATCCAAAATCCCGTTTGCCTTGCCCAGATTTTGGAGCAGGAAGAACAACTTTTGTCACTTCCCCATGCCGTTCAAAAAGTTCCTTCAGTTTTTCAGTTGTAACACTTTCAGGTAAGTTTTTCACATATAGAGCCTTCACCTGGCATATTCAAACAGAGAATAAGTATTGTATACCTAGTTAATTAATTTTGCAACAAAAAATCAAGTATAAATGTGGTAGCTCACAAAATATATCAAGATTCCTGCCATGCCAAAAAAGGTATACCATGTTGCTGAATGGTGACAGTTGAATTTAAAAATTTATCAGGCATGAAATTTAATCAAGGTTTTAAAAATAATTTGTAGACTAAGGTGGTACCAAATTCCAATAAGTGAAATGAGGTGTAAAGAATGTACGTAAATTCAAGGATTAAGCATTTTATGTGAGATGATTTAATATTTTTAAAATTTTAACTAAAGAGATGATTTATTGTTGTTCAAACACGACAACATTCATAGCTATACAAAAGTGCCAATGAAGGGCTATTTAAATCTCACTCAAGCAACAAAAAATTCCATTGGATTGCATTATCCTGGACATAAAAGGTGAAAAGGTAAGGATGTTCTTTAAGGACCACAATAATTACAAGATACACATGGAAAATCAAATTCTTATCAATAATCAAAAAAGGATTCAATGGACTATAAAGTGCAATAAATATTCCAAAGATTTGTTACTTTGACAGAGTTATTTCTTCCAATGTTTTCTTAAATTAAATATAACCTAGATATAATATGATAGCATAATTTCTTGTATTTAATTTCTTTATATTTCCTAAATAATTGAGGTGGCACCTCAGTCTAGCTTCACCGTCCTAGAGATCAAGCCTTGAACCTCACTTAAAAAATCTGCAACTTTTATTTGGCGAAGCAAGAAAATGCCTTAAAATTGGAGGAGAAACATCATGGTACCTCTTTATAAGAACAAAGGAAACAGTCAAATTTGTTCAAATTACAGTGGTAACAAGTCGATGAGTCACAGTATGAAAATTTGAAAACGTGTGATCGAAAGAAGGTTGAGGCAAGTTTCCAAAGTAAAACAAAATCAATTCGGATTCATGTCAAGTCGCTCAATTATTGAATCCATCCACTTGTTGAGGAGAACAATGGAGATTTATAGAGCCAAGGTTGCAGAAGTCCGAAGTCGGTACTCGGTCGAATGGGTCACTGACTAAGGATTAATCAGCAGTCGGGCAACTAATCGGATTTAGTCGGGCATTAATCGGTTTTGAATTTTTATCTTTTAAGTATATAAATTATTTTTTATACATATAACCAATCATAAATGTGCATAGATTTAGCGATTTTCAATTTTATACAAGCTAGAAATGAAACAATTGAAGGAAAAGAAGGAAAAAAGAAGCAAGATAAGAACAAATGTTGGCTACATAACATTAGCTAATAAACAGATACGACATGTCAAAACAAAATCTGGGATTATAGCATGAAAATCCATCTACTTCCTTTTTTCACCAATTTTTCAGCTATCATTTTAGAGGAAACATCTGGGATTATAGCAAGAAAATCTGGCATGAATGATATCAGTGACAATAAAAATGGCATGATAGCATGAAAATCGGGCATGAATGCATGAAAATATTTCCAAGCACTATACCATATAAATAACAAATCAAATCCACATCTTTCATATAAACCTAGCATGATAACAATGAATAAAAATGAAAAATTGATCGGAGGAGATGCAAATGTTGGAAACCCTACCTTTGAGTCGACGACACTGGCTGGAACAGGAGGAGAGGAGTGTCAAGCGACTGGAGGAGGTGCAACGACCAAAGGAGGTGGAGGTCGGAGGTGTGGTGACTGAAGAAGGTGGCGATCAGGGGAGGAGCGGCAAGATGATCACCTGGAGAGGGTAAGAAATACTGGGTGTCGGGTTTTTCGAAGAGCTGCGTGAGGAGTCGAAGAGACAGACAGTAACCTAAATCCTTAACTCGAATCGGGTATCCGGATTCACTTGCAAAAGTCATCCGATTAATCACACGACTAAACCGACTAGTTGCTCTGCCCGACTAAGGGCCAATTATCCTTAGTCGAGTCGGTCAGGCCACCAAGTCGCTTAATCGGGCCAACTAGTCGGTCTAATCAACTGATTTTTGCAAGCTTGTACAGAGCTAAAAGAAAGAACCTCCGTATGATTTTTATTGATTTGTAAAAAACTTATGATTCTGTCCCACGAGAGACATTGTGGATAGTTTTGGAGAAGAGACAAGTACATGTCCTATACATTAACCTCATAAAAGTTATGTATGATAGGACTTCATCTTGTGTAAGGATACAGTCTAGGAAGACTAGCTAGTTTGGCATCAACATTGGTCTGCATCAAGGTTCGGCTTTGAGTCCATTCCTTTTTACTTTGATTATGGACGAGTTGGCAAGTCACATTCAGTATGAGATTCCTTATATGTTATTCGTTGATGATATATTGATATTGCATTGATTGATGAGACTAGGGAAGGAGTAAATGAGAAGCTTGTGGTCTAAATACATGCATTGGAGACTAAAGGATTCCGTATAAGCAGTCTTAAGACTGAATATATGGAGGGTACTTTTGATGGAAGCAATGGTGAAGGAATTGAGGTGAAGATTGGTGACGATAACATTTAGAAGATAGAATCTTTTAGATACTCGGGATCTATTTTGCAACATGATGGGGAAATTGATGTAGATATTACTACTAGAATAAATGCAGGTTGGCCAGTGAAGAGAAGCCTCTAATATTCTCTGTGATAAGAAAATTCCTTTGAAAATAAAAGGAAAGTTTTATAAAGCAGCCATGAGACATGTTATGCTCTATGGATCTGAATGTTGGACAGTGAACCATAGACTTGTGCAGAGAATGACAGTAGCAGAAATTAAAATGCTAAGGTGGATGTATGGGCACATACATAAAGATTGGATTTGGAATGATGCAATTAGAAGGAAAGTTGGTGTGGCTCTGATTGAGGATAAGATGCGAGAAAATTGCTTAAAGCAATTTGATCATTTGCAAAAGAGGTCAACCAATGCACCAGTGAAGAGATGCGAGTTTTGGGATGTTGAGTCGACTAAGAGAGTGCGACGAAGGCCCAAGAAGAGTTGGAATGAGACTATACGAAGGGATCTTAGTTTTTTGGATCTAAGTCCGAGAATGACCCAAGATAGATCTGAATGGAGGTCAAGAATCCAAGTAGCCGACCCTACTTAATGTGGGAAAAGGTTTTGTTGTTGCCGTTGTCTCGAGGATACCTTCCCTCAAAACCACGTTGAAACTTACACCTCAGCACCTTGAGGTGGGATTTTTTAAAACCATGAGTTGGACCAAGCATGTTTCACCTAAAATTTTATCTTTGAATCTTCTTGTCCATTATTAGAATGCGAAAACAGGATACACCGTAAACATGGGCATAATGCCATGCTGATTATCATTTTTTTAAACTAACAGGCAACTGAGAAATTCTAGGGATTGAACTTGGGTCTTATGGGTGGTGACACCCCTAATTTTTAGGCACGGTACACTTTTTTTCTATGCAAAGTTGACTGAAATTATAAGCACGTCTCAATATTTCATCATTTTCTGTCAACGGACGGCCTCATTAGGAGATCGAAGAAGCATTCAAAAATTAACACCCAGTTCCTAAATCATAAAGTCGGCAGCAATTCCCCACAACAACCTATCAGTTTCCCTACTAGAATTGGAGATGAAAACCTCCGAAAAGGAATTATCACATTCTTCCTGGGTTCAAATTTAAGGAACGAAATTCATTAGCCACAATATTCATGATAGCACAACAAAAATCCATAATCTTTCTGTCGCTGACTACAGTTTTGCAGACATTCCTATGAGTACCAATTTGATGGAAAGAGAACAAATCAACAAGATGATAACAAATCAAAACATCCTTATTCACTTCGACTGACTTCTCTGCTCTTGGTCAGGATCTGGCTGCATAGAATGGCATGCATGCTTCATGTAAAAGGGTATATAATTCTAAGCATCATCTCCCCTGCAATTTAAGCCTCAAACAGAAGAATCCGCTCTCAATCTCCAAACTCCATATGGGAGAAACTGTTTCTTTAGATCTGAATTTCATTAGAGGTTCCACAAAATACATGTACACCTAATATCATGTTCACGTAAGCACCCCACACCGAACTCTCTGCAATACAATGGGAAGACTAATCAGTGAGAATGCAAAAGAGAAGTCTAGGAGCTAAGATAAAGTGAGGCAGGTTAGCCAGTCTGGCATGGCTAGCTTTGACTCACTCTAGTCTGTGAATTCGTTTGAATATCGTGATATTTCGCCTGAGCGAAATCAAAACCCAGCCTCTTTCTTCTTCACACCAGTCGGTGACATATTGTCGACATATTGGCAATATATCACCATGCCGATGATGTATGTCACCGACGGTGAGATTACTTGCCCATTTTGAAGCCAAACATGGTCCATGAGCATATTTGCTCCACTTCCACAACATTTCGCCCCTTTCCCATGCCATTTCGATACAATATCTCTGGAGAACTATTTTCTCATTGTTGCCTTCTCCTTTCCTTCTCCAAGCACCTTAGGCTTGCAGTGAGCAATTTTGAGGTTTTTCTTGAGGAGTTGGAGGCTTCAAAGAGGCTAGTTCACTCACAGTCATCAATGATTCGAAAGTTTGTACGCTACCACATGATTTACGTAAGATCAACAACATATCAGGTCGATTTCCTCATTTTTGTCATCATTTTTGTTGTGAAAATGTGAAGATTGAAAACTTCAATCTTGATATCTTGTTGAAGAATTATATAGATTGTTAATATTGTGTGACTATTCTTTATTATATTAGTTGGAATAAAGCTTTCTAAGCCTCTATACTGACAAACATGTCTATGTCAAGTCCAAACGTATTAGGTTAATATTAGAACCACCACGGATTTTGTTACACTATAATTTATAATTTTGTCATCTATGTCAATGTCATTCAAGTGTATTTTGTCGTATCATTATAATTTATAATTTCATGGTACTGACCATGACATTTTGATTTGATTTTGTTTGTTGCATATTGATTCACCAATTTCGTTCACTTTGAGGAGCGAAGATCATGACTACTGGTTCAGACAGTGACTGTGAGCATGTTCGAATGGGAAAAGACATGGGATGAAAATATGCACTATATGTTGATGAAAAGATAATGAAGCATGACTTCAAATTCAGTAGGAAGATAATTAGAGGATGTGGGATAACCGTACTAATGCAACATCGCATTAGTGCCTTCAAGACGCCAAATACCCCACCTGTCCGAGAGAAGTTAGGGATGAAGCGAAGGCTAGCTTGACAGAGCATGCTGAGAAGAAAAAAGAGAAGGTCGGGAGAGACTAGCACTACAGCGAATTCATTTTTGAAAGAGAGTTCAACATCATGTCTTCTGATTTAAATGATGATTTCCCAAACCTAGTGGGGATTAAAAATCCGATTGAAAAGGATGCTTATAAGATGGCCATGCAAGACTCAATGAGTACTAAACATGAAAAGAGAATTCAACAATCCTGATGGTCTAAGACCTAGTGGTAGCAGCATAAGGTTCCCTATCAATGTTGGAGCGGTGGTAGTGGTGGCATGTGGTTCAAATGAGGCACCACTGAAGAAAAGTCAGTCGAAAAAGTAGTCACCTAATTGTCCATGGAGAGGGCATTCCGACAAATGTGACAAGATAACCATTATTGCAATGAATCCATTAGTCGACGCCGGAATCTATTCCAAATTCGTCGCCAGAAGCGACCCCGCTGCCTCCTCCAACCACCCCGGCGCCGCCCCAGCCACCCCGGGAGCAAAATCCGCCACCCCTCGCGGCACTCGCGGCTCAAACGCCCGCCAACTCCCTCGTGACGGCGCATTCCCCTCCCGGCTTCAATCCCACCCCAGCCCCATGCGCCCTCCAACCCCCAGACCTTGCCGCCATCGCCCCTACCCCACAGCCCCAGCCCCATCAACTCCCGCGCACCGGCTCCCCGCGCCCGCACCCGCCTCCCCAGCGCCCCCCTCTCCACACTCAGCCCACCAGGCCTCACCCCCAGCACCCCAACCCCCCCCTCCTCCTCCAACATTCGCGCGCAGCCCCGCCTTTCCCCTTCCTGGTTGCGCCCCACCGCCACCGCCCTCCTGAGATGACCCCTCTCGACCCCTTCCCGCAATACCGCCGCCCAGCGGAACCTTTCCTTCGCCACCACAAACCCCGCCTCTCGCCCCCGCTGTCCCACGATGCCCGGCTGCCCCTCGCCAAACCCGCGCGCCGCCCAGTGCGCCCGCCAGCCGCCAACGCGCCGATAGCGCCTCCACGCCCGCAACCTCCTCCCGCGGATGTGTTGAAGAAGAAAACCCTAACCGGGTTTACGAGACTTGCGGGATGGCAATCCCACAAATTGTGGGATGGGAGAATAATTTGGAAAATTAACAAAGAGGCCCTCCATGACTTGAGTTTTTATTTAAAGGGAAAGAATGAAAGCCACTCTCTCAATATGGGTTCAATTGAAGGGGTACGAAAACTGCACCCACGCCCCTGGTGGCGAAAATATTTAAGGAGAAGGGCTGCAAACCAGAATTATGGGGATTCTCCTTATTCAAATAGGACTAGGACCTTGGGTTTTTCCTATATAAGGACCCCATGGCTCTACTTTTTGGACACATCTCCCCTTCTCCTCTCTTTGTGCCATTGCTTCATCATGGATTATTCAAGGGCCATATTCTCCATGCCGCATCAATTCTTTGAGCACCATGGGAAGAAGACGACGATCGAGACGACGCCACCGTACGCCCCGCATATGTTTTTCAACCACGGTGGCCACGCCTCTCTCGCCCGCACATGGACTCCACCGTTCGCGCCCCACATGTTCTTCCAGAAGACCCTTGACGCCGCCGAATCATCCTCCAAGCTTACAGTTCACGCAATTCGTCAGGAGCCGAATTTTTAAAGCGGTGGAGAGTTGATGCAGCGTGACCCCAAATTATGGGGCCACATTTATTCAATTAAATAATTATCATTTTTATTTACGTTTTTAGCGGTCGTAGTGGTCTAATTTAATAATTGAGATCGCCTGTGATCTCAACGTTGATTTCGTAGAGTTTAATTATAATTGTTGGTCAATTAAATAATTAGAGTCCAATTAAGTTAGTTAGAGGTCAATTAGGATTAAATTAGTTATAATTTGAGATTATTTACTATTTTTGTAAACCCTCTCTCCTATATAAAGAGAGGGTAGCCCATTGTTTTTAGTCAGTCAATGATTATGAAAATTTGAGAGTTATCTCATTATCTTTCTCTCTCTCTATCCCCACGCGATCTCCGCGGTTCTCCTCCTTCAATCCCTCGTTACCGACGAGATTTCTTCTTCTCAATCTCTCTCTTTCTCCACCGATATTCCACCGCCTACTTATTTTATTTTTATCGTCGACGCCGGAATCTATTTGCATCAATTCTGTCTATTGGAGAGGATGAAATTGAATATTTTCCAGTTCTTCTGGCATCCTCCAACTGATACGATGTGCGACAATACCTTCACATCCACTTATCACAAGTTAAGAACATCTATTGCATATTGTTTCTACCTCCATAACGTGTGGGTTATTACAGGAAGAGTGTTACATTGTCTGCTTATTACAACCACTTTTTCAAAAAAATCTAAAGCATGCCTAATATTTTATTTATAAAATGATATTGTGACATACATTGATTATCAAGATAAAAAGAGATATATTAATTAATAGATAATTGATTAACATGTTATAAACTTATACCTCGTCCATACATTTTGCATGTCTCTTAATTTCACCAGTTTCTCAACCAGAACTTGGAGAGTCGTTAGGAGCTTCGAGTGCTAGGGTTATGCTTGTAATGTTTCCTCTGGTTTATTTAATACATTGAAAAAATACATCAGAAATAGTTATGCTAAGTTCGTGAGAATTTGATACATGATGGCATTACCAATTTGACATATACATACACTACATACTTGCATGATGAAGAGGGTGATATGATATTTTTGTCTAGTGGTCGTATATGATGCCCAACCAAACTTTGGACCTTTTTCTGATGCTTTCCTTTATCTTGTCCCTCATCCTTGATGCAAATAGATTCCGGCGTCGACGATAAAAATAAAATAAGTAGGCGGTGGAATATCGGTGGAGAAAGAGAGAGATTGAGAAGAAGAAATCTCGTCGGTAACGAGGGATTGAAGGAGGAGAACCGCGGAGATCGCGTGGGGATAGAGAGAGAGGAGGAAGATAATGAGATAACTCTCAATTTTTCATAATCATTGACTGACTAAAAACAATGGGCTACCCTCTCTTTATATAGGAGAGAGGGTTTACAAAAATAGTAAATAATCTCAAATTATAACTAATTTAATCCTAATTGACCTCTAACTAACTTAATTGGACTCTAATTATTTAATTGACCAACAATTATAATTAAACTCTACGAAATCAACGTTGAGATCACAGGCGATCTCAATTATTAAATTAGACCACTACGACCGCTAAAAACGTAAATAAAAATGATAATTATTTAATTGAATAAATGTGGCCCCATAATTTGGGGTCACGCTGCATCACAGAATTCTTTGATGTATAAAAGTTGTATGATCTTGTTTATGCACATTACAATCTTAAATTGAAGATGAAGAATGCGATAGAGGCATGACAAGCAAGACTACATCTTTAAGATTCAAGCTTCGCATAAAATGAAGACACCATGCAAAAGTAGATTGATGATAATGATGCTCATGTCCGTGATGAGACCATGATAGTATATGAAGGTCAAACAAGCAAATTGCCGCAGATGGCGGCAAATGTCGAATATTACATGGCCAAATCAAGTCAAAATAGAACATGCTAGATGGTTGAAAGTTGATGTGGTCGAAGAGGGCGCACCAGATCCAAGTCAAAATCAAGTAGAGGAGATGATGATGGCGATGATGCAGCTCAAGAGGCTATTTTGATGGAATCACATATTCGGTTGAAGAACGTTGAAGAACGTAATTAGCAGGTGGGGTCAGGATTGATGGACTATAGACAGGACAAGAAATGTCGACTATTACGAGTTCTTCTCGAGGTCTAAATCCTACAAAATTGATGAATTACCACCCATATCCTACATACAGGCATCGGCACCAACCGCAACCACATCACCAGAATGACACAACAATACAACAATACAATATGGAAGATTTGATTATCCTCAATTGGATCTGTGGGTAAGAGAAGATACAATGTTGAGTGAAGAATGCTAAGGAGCTACATCAAACCCATATAATAATGGATATGAATATATGATTATGGACCCATGAACAATCACAGAATGAATCATATGATTTCTTCACTCTTGTTATGATTTGGGGGCATGTTATCCATAGAACTTTGGACATAGCGTAGATAATAAATAAATATGAGTAAATATTGTTCCAGTTGCCATTACAAAAGTAATTAGTATTTTAACAAAAAAAAATTTTGGGCTAGTAGAACTATGGCGATATCTCCCCAAAGTCACATAACGGTGTAGGATATGGCACGAGGTATGGGATATTTCCCAATTTTCACCCATCTAACGTCGACATATGCCTTCTCCTTTAGCTCATGCTCCATTAATTCCATTGTGTGGTTTTGAAGCTACAAGTAGGGGTGTTCAATGGTTTAGGGTCAAACGGGTACCCGCTCCGACCCAGTGATATGACCCTAGTTTCACGGGTACCCGTGAAAAAATATCCGGGTCGGGTACCCGTAAATTGTCGACCCGTCAAAACGGATTAACTCGTTGGAAAACCCGCGGGAAGATCCGGGTACCCGGTTGGGTTATCCGGGTATTCAACTGCCGCCCAAGTATGTTTTTAGTGGACTTATTTATATGATTTGCATTACCGGCATTGGTGGTCTGATAATCAACATCCACGTGCTGATGCTCCATTTGAATTTTGACTGTATATGATAAGAAAGTTGGAACTTGGAACTATATATTGACGAGGTATAATAATTGTAACGTTTAATACTTTTATAGACAAAAATTAATCACAAGAGCTTGTTTGACATGGTTCGGTCCAATTCCCTCGCAACCATCCAATATCAACACGTAATAATCGCTTAATTGGCGTCTTGAACGATTATCATATGGAAATGGGACGTCCGGCTCCTTTTCTCGTCGTTCTCGGTAACAGCTAGGGTTTGAACTTCGCAGCTCGTCGCGCCGCGTATTCCCTCCTTCGTGACTCGCCGCGCAGCGCAGCCCCTCCACGATTCACCACCCGACGCAGCCCCTGCTCCATGCCTTACCGCCGGACGCAACCCCTCCTTCATGCCTTGCCACGCAACGCATCCCCTCCTCCACGACTCGCCGCGCTGCGTAGCCACTCCACGATTCACCACCGGCGCATCCCCTGCTTCATGCTTTGCCACTCGACGGAACCCTCATCCATGCCGCTCAATGGAACTCTCATCCATGCCTTAGCCTGTGCAGCCCCTCCTACATGCTCTGACATATACATGTAGTGATACCGTTGAAATTACGAGTGATATAATAAAGTCATGTGTTTTTCGATGTCTATATGCTTATTTTCACAATAATAATAGACATACGCACCTTGTATTTTGTTAGTCACGGAAAAATATATACCCATTCCACAGGTACCCGCGGGTACCCGTTACCCATTCATATAATATGGGTACCCGTTAAAAGCGGGTACCCATTCGAACGGGTCGGGTCGACCCGTTAACCCGGTAGTGATGGGTCGGGGCGGGTCACTATCAAACGGGTCGGGTACCCTCCCCGTGAACACCCCTAGCTACAAGTTGTTCACACTGACTACATACCGAGGCTCTCCCGAAATTGGTTTCATTGCACATATTGAAGACCATGTGTAAGCGCAGTCCATCATGGACTACAATTATAAATATATATATACACCAAATAAGGAAAAGAAATAGATACTAAGGATAAGAAATATAGTAGAGCAAACAGGACAAATGGATCCTTCAGGTCAATCTTCTTGGTTCTTATGATACTTATCGTTTTTAAGTTGTAATCATGTATGAGTATTTTTTTATTTTTAAAGATGTTACGAATTATGAGTTGTTTTTTATTAATTTTTATTTTAACTTATTTATTCATGACTAAACTTTTAAATTCTAATTGCATGCATTAAATGTTCTGCATATTGATAGCATGTGCGGTGTAACTTAATATTATAGAAAACTTGTATTTAGACCTATATTCTAGCAAATAAGTGTATATTTCTATCTTATTTGTTGATTAAATACAATGGATATCTTAATTCCTAAAAAACAAACTTCCTATGCATTTCCATCATTTTTTACTAACTTGGATGAAATATCAACGCCATGTTGCCGATATTTCTTTTACCAAAGCTAGCGATATACTAGCAAAATCTACGTTTTGTCATGTATATGGATACAATACATATTAAAGGATGTTCGACTAATTATCAGCCTCGACCAGGACAAGCTAAAACCCCACATCCTAAATATACCGGTAAAATCCCAGTCCATAACCCCTATATGCTAGCTGACATATTTGTACCACCCTGTCTGACTAAGAGATCCTGTGAAAATTTTACAGCACAAAGTAGAGAAAAATCATAACCATATAAGCCAAAGCAGAAAACATTTCAATTGACCGATGGAAATTAAACTCACACTTTACCTGCAACGCAGCTGAAGTCTCACTGTTCTTAGGGTCAGCCCAGCTAACAGTTGGAGTAGTACCATCAATCTTAAAGCTTGAATTAGACATTTTTTGTCTGGAATAATCAGCACATGCATTGTTATAATACTCGACAAATACAAACCCCCGGTTGCGACTTGGATTCTGTGCATCCTGAAATACAGAAAGAAAGATGAATGAAAAAGATAGCAGACAAGCATTATGCAAAAATACCCTACAATCAAGCAATTATGGAGAGTTGCAAACCTTTAGAAGTTCAACATTTTCAACACCAGGCCCATTTGCATCCAGAATTTTTTTCATATCCTCATCTGTCAAATTCTTTGGAATATTTCCAATGAACAACCGGTATTTTGATTGGGATAAAGAGCAGCGCAGATTTCTACCCTATATGATGCATAAATAATATCAGCAAATGCAATACTTCTTTGTCATCATAACATATATAACAATATTTGTTAGACCTTGAATTCTTTTTCATGAATCCCTTCAACAACCTCAAGTGCTGTATCCCTTGATGTGAATGTGATGAAGGCAGAGCCTTTGCTTTCCATTGTACCCTTGTCTTTCACAATCCTAACCTGACATTGCACATAAAAATTATATAACTCATCTTATAAACATTCTGTGAGAAGGGTTTTGCCAGCATTCAGCATGTATCACCTCAAAAATTTCCCCATACGGCTCACTTAGCTCCCTCAATTCTACTTCTGTAACATCTCGAGGTAGACCACCAATGAAAACTTCCGACCCATGAGGAGGAAGTGCGAGTAGTTCGGCCCATTTCTGCTTATCTTCTTCACTCTTTTCTGCAAGCTCCTCCTCTTTCAAAGGGCTAGGAGCATCATTAGTTTCTGCTCCATCAATTGATTTCTTTCTCTTCTCTGGCCTTTCACCCTCAGAATCACTCCCATCTTCACCATAGTCCCTTGAATCTCTATAATCATCATCCTTGTCATGAGGGCCATCTACTTCTTCAATCATGTCCTCAATATCATTGTCTCCATCAAGATCGATCTGCTCATCATGGTCTGCTGAGGAGCTGTCTGCCATGGTGCAACTCCTTGTCTGGATATGCTAAATAATACCTAAATGTTGCATTATCCAACACAATCACAATCCTCACACAAAATGCAAAAAAAATAAAAAGGGGCATATATGATTGGACAGATGAAACATGAATGCACCAAAAACGCAGAACAAAAAATGCTCACTGTTAGAAACATTTGGTCTTCTTTGATACATCAAATATACTTTTAGATGTACGACATCTTTTCTCGACAACTTTGGTTTCAAAAAAAATCTTTTCTCGAAAACCATGATTATATCAAAATAACTCTAGTTTTTGCCTTAAACAGCCACGGATTGGGATCTTAGTCGGCAAAGATTTTGGGTAAATTTACAAGCTTTTGATTATGGAAACAGAAAAACAAAACTACCAATCGAGATTTTGTTTCAACATTAGGTTAAAACGTTCTATTATTTCTTCAGATTACAACTGTGAGGTTCGAATATGAGCATTCTACAGCATCAGGATTTTGCCGCAGTTAAGCTGTTAACAATAAGAACAGTTGTAGTGTACATCTGAATTATCGGCTGTTGCATAAGGAACTAACTAGAACTCCAATTACAACCACCCGTCCGAGATGCTAAAACAAATAAGCCAGCTGGACTGCCAAGCCACCGACAAACTGCTCAAACAAATCCACAATGGAACAGCTAAACCACCAAACTGCTCAGAAAAAACCCATAACCATGAATCATAACCCACCCTACAAAACCAGTAGCGCATAAATATAAATGAGGAATCACCAGCAACAAAGTTCCGATTCGCCCAAAAAACACATATCTTCCAACTATCCACAAAAACCCACATTGGCATTGGTGATTTTGGTGGCGCCCGTATGAGCTCTAAAGTATTAGAGCAAAAAAAAGCTTCATGTGCAGCTACACAAACAAGCCAAATCGGAGAGAAACCCCAAAAGAAAAAGAAAAAGAGAGATTGACGAAAATAGCAATCAAAGGAGGAAAACGGCCAGCGAGGGATAGATTGGGCACATACAACAAAAAACAAGAGGATCGGATGGAACGGCCGACACCACCAGACCAGAAATCCACGGGTAGTTCCCATCAAAACAAGGTACAAACCCTAGAGAAGATCCAAGGAGTGGCGCGGGCGGATCAGATCCCCCCGATCCAAGTAGGTATTTTTGGGAACGTGGACGGAGAAGGACGGCATCTAGAGATGATAATAACTTAGTTTTAGATAGATGGATGGATGGATCGAACGGGAGGAGGTGGCGGTGGATGTTTGATATGTATTGTGGTGGTGGCTGTACCTATTTGGGTTGGTGGATCGACTCGTTGCTCTGGTGAGCGTGAGCTCCCCGCGGCGGTCAGGGGGCGAGGGAGAGCCTTTGGCGATGCGGCGAAGTCACCGCGGCTCCGGGGATAAATAACGCCAGCTGCTCCCTCCCGGGATGGACGGTTCTTGATTCGCCTTGGCCTTTTGGGATTATGTTTCAACGGACGGATGAGCAACCCGGTCTCCATAGCTTTTAGCTTGGGTAACTAGACGGTATTTACGCTGGTTTGCTGTCTCCAAAATTAGGGTTCCATGTTTCTTGGTTCTTTAAGATAAAAAATGCTCCATTGGTATCATTCTTGATATATAAAATATTATATATATAGGGAAAAGGAAAGCTACACCGGGTGGTGCAGCCAACTAGCTACATCCGGGCATTATTCTCATTGGTTTTTGATCTTTTTTGAAGGAAACCTATGGGGATTTACTTAGTTTATTGAGTGGAATATGTGTTACCTCATGCAAAACAAACATTCCTAACATGCCCATCTAGATAGGGTCAATTTCAATAATTCTGAGACCGTTAAAATGTGATAGTCTTGATGGAGATGATAGAAGCGTCGAATTTAGACGAAATTGGCATGATATCATGGTGATATACGGTGATTTAAATCCCACTAGGTTTCATTTCAAAAACGCAAAAAACTAATGAAAAAAAGGGTCGGGTGCAGCTAGTTAGCTCCACCCTCGGGTGCAGCTTAGGGTTGAGCATTGGGCCGGGCCAGCCCGACCCGGTCCGAAACCCGGCCCATGTAGCCCGACCCGAACCCGAGCCCGCAAAGAATTGGGCCGGGCTTTGGGCCTTAATTCAAGCCCAAATGTATATTCGGGCCGTGTTCGGGCTTGATAGGGCCCAAACCCGAAAGCCCGATAACCCGACCCGATAGCTAGGCCCGTTTCAAGGGCCCATACTGCCCGACCCATTAGCTTGACCCATTACTTATGCATATGAGTGATAATAGAATTTAGATGGATATTAAATTTTAAACATATTAATTTAGTAAAGTTAACAACCATCATTGTTACATATACCATCATGATAATAATTTACCATGTTAACAAACATATATTATAAACAATTATATTACATTGGTAATATATTTGTCATGTTTAGAGCATGTTATTGTACATAGCCAATTAGTATCATGAACATGATTCCTTAATATTATCAATGTGTAAAACATATTTGCATGTGTAAAGAATACTCATTTTTATTGGGGATGGGTGGTGTATTTGTAAGATAAAAACAAGCTCAATATGTCCCGGAGTTTCAATTTGGGCCGGCCCGGCCCGAACCCGGCCCATAATGTTTGGGTCGGGCTTGGGCTTGGGCCTAGATTTTGAAAAATGAAACGGGCCTAGGCCCGACCCGTTAGCCCGTATACTAAAATGGGCTTGGGCCGGGCCAAGCCGAACCCGGCCCGGACCCGGCCCATGCTCAACCCTATTGCAGCTTCCCCAGCCCCATATATATATATATATATATTAGTTATATAAACTTATCATGAATAACAAAATATCACGATGCAATCACATGATCTCGTTGGCTACATCATGTGATGAAATGTTTTATTACATTTGGATAAGTATCTCTCTTGTACGTAGAATTTTTTTCTTGAGTAAATTACATAAAAGGGATTGATCTTTTCATGGATTCCCATACAAGTGACTGATTTTTAGATTGTAATAAATAGGGGACTCGTCTTAGGTTTAACTGTGAAGTCCCCAAACACGTTAGTAGGTAACCCAATTTGTGTTGCAGTTGGACGAGTATGCCCCTGCCTATTAGAGATTTTGTTTTCACATTCTCCCTTCATCTTCACATACACAGATCAACGTCCTTTTTCCTCCCTCCATGGCAGTTCCACGAGGGGTCGCATAGATCACGGCACACATCCCGGCACCTCGATGACACAGCCTGGAGTTCAGTGACCGTCCCCCTTGAAGCTCCTCCTCCCCCATCGACGATTTAGGTAAAAGTATATTTTTTTGTTCTTTTGATTTGGGTGTCAACTTGTATTTGGGTTCGATTTTTAGGGTTTGAAATGGGGGTACGCATGCACAGTACGGGAAATGGGGTATGAAATGGGGGCACTCGTGCACAGCACGGGAAATGGGGTATGAAATGGGAGAACTCGTGCACAACACAAGAAAAGGGAACACACGTGCACAACCCGACTTTCATTGCAGACCTTGCAGTAGAAGCTCTCCCATGTGCTACAGCAATAGCGCCCGTGGGAGGAAGCCTCCCAGAGGCTGATATTGATCCTCTACACTATGCAACTAAGATGCTCTTTGGCTCCTTCTTTATTTTCATCTTGTATCGTCCCTCAGAACATTCTTACTCTGACAAGTTAAGAGCTATATCGAGGAATATACGGTAGACGGGTTTATTTCGATGACGATATAACAGAGGCTTCTAACATACACATACATCAAATTCACAAACTAAGATCTGTTTACAGGTGACTATTCATTTGATTGCAGAAAGAACAATAGGATGGAATATCTCATTTTGCTTATTATCTGGACAAAAGTGAATTGCTTATAGGGATATTTTCTGGTTATATAGTGTGGCGTAGATCATGCCTATTTGGTTGCAGAAAGAACAATATGAGCTATTATCCTGCATTTTATTTAGGGAAAAAAATAAGAAATTATGATCAGAATTGCTCAAGTTATCCTGCAATTTATTTGGGAGAAAAATAGAATGTTAAGGCTTACACATCATTCAGCTTTGTTTTATTACATTTAATGTGTAAGAATTAAATAGTTTGGTGTGAGCATTAGATCATCTAACTTCACTCATTGTTGGTTTTTCTCGGCTTATATTTGCTAGGAGTATGTGCAATATTCATAAATCCATATCTTTTCCTTTTAATTTCAGGAAATGATGTCCTCCTCATCCTCATCAGGACAAATACGGCTGATGCTTCATCATAATGAAAGGAAAGGGTACAAGATCCTTGAAAAGTGTAAATGTGGAGTCAAAGTTGCACTACAAACTTCTTAGACTGACAAAATTCCAGGTCAAAGATGTTATGGATGTCATCGATATGACGATGGTGGTTGCGATCACTTTTGTTGGTTAGATCCACCAATTTTCTATCGAGGAAAGGATGTCATATGCAAACTTTTACTGGAAAATAAAACGCTTCGCTCTGAGTTGATGAAGTCGAAAAGAGATCAAGGCCTCATTCAAAGTAATTGTTGTAACAAGATTAAGCTAGTCCTATTACTATGTCGTTTCATGGTTGTACTAATGTGGATATTTTTATAAGGATTAAATGTTGTAGAACCTAATGACATATTATGAATGAAGCTTTATGATGATCTGTGACTATAACAGAGTCAGTATGCTAACACGATACTTTTTGAATCTATATGGGATAAACACATGTAACTAAAAATTTACACATCCATTAGAACAGGCCAACCACTCTTCTGAATCTCCTCAATTTTTGCATCAATCTGTTTCAGGATCCTTTATGGGTAGAGTTATGCAGCATAACCATTCAGCTTTGTCGCAAGATTTGATTTTGCTAGCTCATCTTTGGGCATGTTTCCAATCAACTGGAGGAGGAATTTGTTAATGTATCCATAGCTCCAGCGATTAAAGTCTCTTCAAAGGACAAAAAAAATACATGAGACAAAAAAGCAAGCTATAGGGATCATAAAGTGTCGCAACATGCAAGGCATGGCGAAGTTGAGACTAGGAGCCCCACACATTAACCAGGTTATGAGAAGTTCCACCCTCAAGTCCATAAGATGGAGCATGTATATCCAACTAACTTGCTCTCATAGTTTCTGTTGGTGCTAAAAAATTGATATAATCAACAACCATGGCGAATGATGTGTAGTGATCAAGGGATCAACAATTAGTGCTAACAAATTGATATAATCAACAACCACGACGAAGATGAATCTCAATAACCATGACGATTAAGGGATCAACAATTAGATGATAACCAAGTAGTACTGAACCTGGAAATGCTTGTTTAAAATGCAGAATGATGTGTGGGCAGACTGAGACCTCATCAATATTTCATCAATAAAATTAAAACACCTACAACTCCCAGTGACAAAGTCACTCACGATGCATGCATTGCTCGTGTGCTATGCACTATATTCTATGCATAGTACATCCCACCTCTAAAGACCATCAAGTTCCTTTCAGACAAACAGTCCTCTCACATGCGTCATTTCCAATTTGTGCATGCCAAAAATGAGGAACATGGATTTCCCTGTCCAGACCTAGCATATACACCATCCTAACATGCATATTCTCCCACATAAATCAAAGCAATACGAATCATCTCTTTCTCAACGTGCACTAAAGAAAAGACTGTAAAAATGGCCAACAATAAACATAGAAGTGCATTATCAATTTACATCAGGTCATCAATGTTCATTAAATAACCACCCCTGTAACATGTAAGAATGGCCAACAATATCAAAAAACTTTCCAAATATAATCATCCGTTTATCATTGGCCTACACAAAAAATAACTATCATTATATATACCAAAAAACGTAACATATGCTCCATCGTCAATTGAGAATATCCAGCCAAAAAAATCCACCAATATCCATCTCGGCATAATGCCTGCAACAGAGATATGTAGACGACCAATCATTCTCCAAAAATTATTGGATGAATATAACTTGATATGCATACCGGTTTGCCCAAAAGAAAGGTAAAGATCATAAAAAACACTCCAACAATCCCGACCTCGCAATATGAAACTATGATAAACCACCCGCCATATAGAGATTATCAGTACTTCGAACTAAACTATTTACAGCTTCCCTTGCAAGTTCTTACAGTGTGACCATAGTTTCCACAATTACCACATTTCAATTGATGATGATGCTTTTTCAACTTGTGCGGATTAGGTGCCTCGTCTGCTGCCCTCTTTCATTTTTTTGGGCGTCCCTGGAGGAGTGGGAACATTTAGAAGTAAAAAAGCATTTGCATCCACTCTTGGCCATAGAAAACTGCCAGGCACTGGTTGAATGATTGGATCATAACTCTTGCGATAAGTAGATATATGATAGCAAGCTTCAACATGATCTTCAGGCTTTTCATTAATTGCAAATATTGCTGTTATCCCATGCTTGCAAGAGATTCCAGTCAAATCTCATTCCCTGTATCCACACATTTTCAATACCAAATCCACTTCATACACTTTTCTCTTGCAATCCAACTCAAACTTGCGACCCCCTGCATATAGGACCTCCGCATCTCCAACTTCTCTCTTTCTGAATTCTAACTTCGATTGGATCGTAGGGAAAATCGAGCTACTATAGTTACTCATGGAGTCCCTCTTAGTCTGAAATCTAGTCATCGTCTTTCTTCTTATGGATTCTAACATCGTCACGATTAGTTTGTCATGATAATCTAGTATCATCTTATTCCATGGCTCGTAATGATTATTTATTAAAATATCGCATTTCGACCATGATCGTAAGCCGACACGTGACCATAGACCACTTTCATCCTTCATCAACTAGTTGTAAGCATCATCGACATTTGTCTCCTTTTTCAAACATGTCATTGTTGCGTCAAATTCTGGTGGAGTGGATGCCCTAGCTGCTCTTCAAAAAATCTTCTTCATGGCGACACCTTTGAATTATTTCTTGAAATTATCGTATAAGTGGTGTGCACAAAATCTGTGCTCAACATTTGGCATAAGAATGTTGAATGCTTCCACAAGATCCTATAATCATAGAAAAAATATACAAATTAAGTGAATTGTAGTGTAAAATATGATTTTGTTTTACTACTTAAGAGTTTTAAAATGATTTTTTTTACCTTCTGTCTATCATAGATTAAAGTCCATGCAAACTCTTCAGTGGAGCCAATACTTTGTAATAAGCACTCCAAGAACCATATCCAAGAGTCCTTGGTCTCTTGTTCTACCACAACCTATGCAAGGGAAAATAATTGATTGTTACCATCACTTGCTATGGCACTAAGAAGATGTCCTCTGCAAGGTCCTTTTAGATGGCAACCATCTAAGCCAATAAAGGGTCTGCATCCTTCTAAGAAAACCCTCTTAATTAGCTCGAAATATATAAAAACATGCGAAAAGTGTCGTTCTCAACCTCTGATTTCACTACGCTCCGCGACATCTTTAATCTAAGAATGGAGGCATAATCCCAAAGACATGTGTACTGCTCTTTGTGTGAGCTTTTTTGTCTGAACTAGTGCCCTTCTTTTTGCTCGGTATGCCTTCATTTTCCCAATATTAGCCATGAAATCCCCCCTTGCTAAAGATTGTGTGGCACTAACCTTCCATTCCGTATCATCTTTAATCATGTATAAATATTGATTTGCTAACCATTTTGATGAAATCAAATGATTTTGTAATTGTCTTGGGCATGTATGATGTGCTTGGAAGGACTTGATTTGAAATGACTGCTCTGAAGTCATCCATGATGCATATAACTTGTAATGGCATGTGGCATCTTTACAAGCAACCTAGATTTTTTGTGGCTTGTTTGCAAGGAATCTAATATCATTGCCACTTAAAATATTTGCTTGTCGAATGGCTTGCTTTAGTTCGCTCAGCCCAGAAAAATTCATGCCAAGTTCGAGAGTGGGATGAGACATTTCTTAATCATCCATATCTTTGTACTTTGTCAAATCATCCATCTCGATGTCACTGCAACTGAGACTATTTAAGTCACTAGATGGCAAGTCATAGTCCGACATATCTGAATCATCTGCTACATTCTTTCCTTGTTACCTGGTAGGTTCGGTTCCACCAATGTGAGACATCCAATACCTCTACCATCACAATCACCATCACTTTCATTCACTGGTTCATCTTGACTATGATTCTCTATAGGAGAGAAATCACTGTCATCCATATTGCCATCATCACTCTCGTAAGAAAATAATAGCATGATAACATTATCTCGTACGAAAGAAATTAAGAATTGCAGTAACATAATAACATTATCTCATGATGATATAGATGATTTGTACAACCTTATTATGCTGCATGATAACGAAAACTCAGACAAGCTTCGCATAAAATTACGTGAAAATAACAGTACCGCATCTGTCTGAAAAAGAAATAAGACATTTCATTAGCCAACCTTGACTGTATTCTTTAATTACAAAAAAAATAAAATAAAAGTATATGCTCCTTGCAAAGCAGCAGGTACCTACACCACGCTATATAACAAGAAGATATCCCTATAAGCAAACCACTTTCATCCAGATAATAAGCAAAATGGGATATTTCCTCCTATTATTCCTCCTGCAACTAAATGAATAGTCACCTGTAAACAGATCTTAGGGCATGTAACTAAAAATTTACACATCCATTAGAACAGGCCAACCACTCTTCTGAATCTCCTCAATTTTTGCATCAATCTGTTTCAGGATCCTTTATGGGTAGAGTTATGCAGCATAACCATTCAGCTTTGTCGCAAGATTTGATTTTGCTAGCTCATCTTTGGGCATGTTTCCAATCAACTGGAGGAGGAATTTGTTAATGTATCCATAGCTCCAGCGATTAAAGTCTCTTCAAAGGACAAAAAAAATACATGAGACAAAAAAGCAAGCTATAGGGATCATAAAGTGTCGCAACATGCAAGGCATAGCGAAGTTGAGACTAGGAGCCCCACACATTAACCAGGTTATGAGAAGTTCCACCCTCAAGTCCATAAGATGGAGCATGTATATCCAGCTAACTTGCTCTCATAGTTTCTGTTGGTGCTAAAAAATTGATATAATCAACAACCATGGCGAATGATGTGTAGTGATCAAGGGATCAACAATTAGTGCTAACAAATTGATATAATCAACAACCACGACGAAGATGAATCTCAATAACCATGACGATTAAGGGATCAACAATTAGATGATAACCAAGTAGTACTGAACCTGGAAATGCTTGTTTAAAATGCAGAATGATGTGTGGGCAGACTGAGACCTCATCAATATTTCATCAATAAAATTAAAACACCTACAACTCCCAGTGACAAAGTCACTCACGATGCATGCATTGCTCGTGTGCTATGCACTATATTCTATGCATAGTACATCCCACCTCTAAAGACCATCAAGTTCCTTTCAGACAAACAGTCCTCTCACATGCGTCATTTCCAATTTGTGCATGTCAAAAATGAGGAACATGGATTTCCCTGTCCAGACCTAGCATATACACCATCCTAACATGCATATTCTCCCACATAAATCAAAGCAATACGAATCATCTCTTTCTCAACGTGCACTAAAGAAAAGACTGTAAAAATGGCCAACAATAAACATAGAAGTGCATTATCAATTTACATCAGGTCATCAATGTTCATTAAATAACCACCCCTGTAACATGTAAGAATGGCCAACAATATCAAAAAACTTTCCAAATATAATCATCCGTTTGTCATTGGCCTACACAAAAAATAACTATCATTATATATACCAAAAAACGTAACATATGCTCCATCGTCAATTGAGAATATCCAGCCAAAAAAATCCACCAATATCCATCTCGGCATAATGCCTGCAACAGAGATATGTAGACGACCAATCATTCTCCAAAAATTATTGGATGAATATAACTTGATATACATACCGGTTTGCCCAAAAGAAAGGTAAAGATCATAAAAAACACTCCAACAATCCCGACCTCGCAATATGAAACTATGATAAACCACCCGCCATATAGAGATTATCAGTACTTCGAACTAAACTATTTACAGCTTCCCTTGCAAGTTCTTACAGTGTGACCATAGTTTCCACAATTACCACATTTCAATTGATGATGATGCTTTTTCAACTTGTGCGGATTAGGTGCCTCGTCTGCTGCCCTCTTTCATTTTTTTGGGCGTCCCTGGAGGAGTGGGAACATTTAGAAGTAAAAAAGCATTTGCATCCACTCTTGGCCATAGAAAACTGCCAGGCACTGGTTGAATGATTGGATCATAACTCTTGCGATAAGTAGATATATGATAGCAAGCTTCAACATGATCTTCAGGCTTTTCATTAATTGCAAATATTGCTGTTATCCCATGCTTGCAAGAGATTCCAGTCAAATCTCATTCCCTGTATCCACACATTTTCAATACCGAATCCACTTCATACACTTTTCTCTTGCAATCCAACTCAAACTTGCGACCCCCTGCATATAGGACCTCCGCATCTCCAACTTCTCTCTTTCTGAATTCTAACTTCGATTGGATCGTAGGGAAAATCGAGCTACTATAGTTACTCATGGAGTCCCTCTTAGTCTGAAATCTAGTCATCGTCTTTCTTCTTATGGATTCTAACATCGTCACGATTAGTTTGTCATGATAATCTAGTATCATCTTATTCCATGGCTCGTAATGATTATTTATTAAAATATCGCATTTCGACCATGATCGTAAGCCGACACGTGACCATAGACCACTTTCATCCTTCATCAACTAGTTGTAAGCATCATCGACATTTGTCTCCTTTTTCAAACATGTCATTGTTGCGTCAAATTCTGGTGGAGTGGATGCCCTAGCTGCTCTTCAAAAAATCTTCTTCATGGCGACACCTTTGAATTATTTCTTGAAATTATCGTATAAGTGGTGTGCACAAAATCTGTGCTCAACATTTGGCATAAGAATGTTGAATGCTTCCACAAGATCCTATAATCATAGAAAAAATATACAAATTAAGTGAATTGTAGTGTAAAATATGATTTTGTTTTACTACTTAAGAGTTTTAAAATGATTTTTTTTACCTTCTGTCTATCATAGATTAAAGTCCATGCAAACTCTTCAGTGGAGCCAATACTTTGTAATAAGCACTCCAAGAACCATATCCAAGAGTCCTTGGTCTCTTGTTCTACCACAACCTATGCAAGGGAAAATAATTGATTGTTACCATCACTTGCTATGGCACTAAGAAGATGTCCTCTGCAAGGTCCTTTTAGATGGCAACCATCTAAGCCAATAAAGGGTCTGCATCCTTCTAAGAAAACCCTCTTAATTAGCTCGAAATATATAAAAACATGCGAAAAGTGTCGTTCTCAACCTCTGATTTCACTACGCTCCGCGGCATCTTTAATCTAAGAATGGAGGCATAATCCCAAAGACATGTGTACTGCTCTTTGTGTGAGCTTTTTTGTCTGAACTAGTGCCCTTCTTTTTGCTCGGTATGCCTTCATTTTCCCAATATTAGCCATGAAATCCCCCCTTGCTAAAGATTGTGTGGCACTAACCTTCCATTCCGTATCATCTTTAATCATGTATAAATATTGATTTGCTAACCATTTTGATGAAATCAAATGATTTTGTAATTGTCTTGGGCATGTATGATGTGCTTGGAAGGACTTGATTTGAAATGACTGCTCTGAAGTCATCCATGATGCATATAACTTGTAATGGCATGTGGCATCTTTACAAGCAACCTAGATTTTTTGTGGCTTGTTTGCAAGGAATCTAATATCATTGCCACTTAAAATATTTGCTTGTCGAATGGCTTGCTTTAGTTCGCTCAGCCCAGAAAAATTCATGCCAAGTTCGAGAGTGGGATGAGACATTTCTTAATCATCCATATCTTTGTACTTTGTCAAATCATCCATCTCGATGTCACTGCAACTGAGACTATTTAAGTCACTAGATGGCAAGTCATAGTCCGACATATCTGAATCATCTGCTACATTCTTTCCTTGTTACCTGGTAGGTTCGGTTCCACCAATGTGAGACATCCAATACCTCTACCATCACAATCACCATCACTTTCATTCACTGGTTCATCTTGACTATGATTCTCTATAGGAGAGAAATCACTGTCATCCATATTGCCATCATCACTCTCGCAAGAAAATAATAGCATGATAACATTATCTCGTACGAAAGAAATTAAGAATTGCAGTAACATAATAACATTATCTCATGATGATATAGATGATTTGTACAACCTTATTATGCTGCATGATAACGAAAACTCAGACAAGCTTCGCATAAAATTACGTGAAAATAACAGTACCGCATCTGTCTGAAAAAGAAATAAGACATTTCATTAGCCAACCTTGACTGTATTCTTTAATTACAAAAAAATAAAATAAAAGTATATGCTCCTTGCAAAGCAGCAGGTACCTACACCACGCTATATAACAAGAAGATATCCCTATAAGCAAACCACTTTCATCCAGATAATAAGCAAAATGGGATATTTCCTCCTATTATTCCTCCTGCAACTAAATGAATAGTCACCTGTAAACAGATCTTAGGGCATGTAACTAAAAATTTACACATCCATTAGAACAGGCCAACCACTCTTCTGAATCTCCTCAATTTTTGCATCAATCTGTTTCAGGATCCTTTATGGGTAGAGTTATGCAGCATAACCATTCAGCTTTGTCGCAAGATTTGATTTTGCTAGCTCATCTTTGGGCATGTTTCCAATCAACTGGAGGAGGAATTTGTTAATGTATCCATAGCTCCAGCGATTAAAGTCTCTTCAAAGGACAAAAAAAATACATGAGACAAAAAAGCAAGCTATAGGGATCATAAAGTGTCGCAACATGCAAGGCATAGCGAAGTTGAGACTAGGAGCCCCACACATTAACCAGGTTATGAGAAGTTCCACCCTCAAGTCCATAAGATGGAGCATGTATATCCAGCTAACTTGCTCTCATAGTTTCTGTTGGTGCTAAAAAATTGATATAATCAACAACCATGGCGAATGATGTGTAGTGATCAAGGGATCAACAATTAGTGCTAACAAATTGATATAATCAACAACCACGACGAAGATGAATCTCAATAACCATGACGATTAAGGGATCAACAATTAGATGATAACCAAGTAGTACTGAACCTGGAAATGCTTGTTTAAAATGCAGAATGATGTGTGGGCAGACTAAGACCTCATCAATATTTCATCAATAAAATTAAAACACCTACAACTCCCAGTGACAAAGTCACTCACGATGCATGCATTGCTCGTGTGCTATGCACTATATTCTATGCATAGTACATCCCACCTCTCAAGACCATCAAGTTCCTTTCAGACAAACAGTCCTCTCACATGCGTCATTTCCAATTTGTGCATGCCAAAAATGAGGAACATGGATTTCCCTGTCCAGACCTAGCATATACACCATCCTAACATGCATATTCTCCCACATAAATCAAAGCAATACGAATCATCTCTTTCTCAACGTGCACTAAAGAAAAGACTGTAAAAATGGCCAACAATAAACATAGAAGTGCATTATCAATTTACATCAGGTCATCAATGTTCATTAAATAACCACCCCTGTAACATGTAAGAATGGCCAACAATATCAAAAAACTTTCCAAATATAATCATCCGTTTGTCATTGGCCTACACAAAAAATAACTATCATTATATATACCAAAAAACGTAACATATGCTCCATCGTCAATTGAGAATATCCAGCCAAAAAAATCCACCAATATCCATCTCGGCATAATGCCTGCAACAGAGATATGTAGACGACCAATCATTCTCCAAAAATTATTGGATGAATATAACTTGATATACATACCGGTTTGCCCAAAAGAAAGGTAAAGATCATAAAAAACACTCCAACAATCCCGACCTCGCAATATAAAACTATGATAAACCACCCGCCATATAGAGATTATCAGTACTTCGAACTAAACTATTTACAGCTTCCCTTGCAAGTTCTTACAGTGTGACCATAGTTTCCACAATTACCACATTTCAATTGATGATGATGCTTTTTCAACTTGTGCGGATTAGGTGCCTCGTCTGCTGCCCTCTTTCATTTTTTTGGGCGTCCCTGGAGGAGTGGGAACATTTAGAAGTAAAAAAGCATTTGCATCCACTCTTGGCCATAGAAAACTGCCAGGCACTGGTTGAATGATTGGATCATAACTCTTGCGATAAGTAGATATATGATAGCAAGCTTCAACATGATCTTCAGGCTTTTCATTAATTGCAAATATTGCTGTTATCCCATGCTTGCAAGAGATTCCAGTCAAATCTCATTCCCTGTATCCACACATTTTCAATACCGAATCCACTTCATACACTTTTCTCTTGCAATCCAACTCAAACTTGCGACCCCCTGCATATAGGACCTCCGCATCTCCAACTTCTCTCTTTCTGAATTCTAACTTCGATTGGATCGTAGGGAAAATCGAGCTACTATAGTTACTCATGGAGTCCCTCTTAGTCTGAAATCTAGTCATCGTCTTTCTTCTTATGGATTCTAACATCGTCACGATTAGTTTGTCATGATAATCTAGTATCATCTTATTCCATGGCTCGTAATGATTATTTATTAAAATATCGCATTTCGACCATGATCGTAAGCCGACACGTGACCATAGACCACTTTCATCCTTCATCAACTAGTTGTAAGCATCATCGACATTTGTCTCCTTTTTCAAACATGTCATTGTTGCGTCAAATTCTGGTGGAGTGGATGCCCTAGCTGCTCTTCAAAAAATCTTCTTCATGGCGACACCTTTGAATTATTTCTTGAAATTATCGTATAAGTGGTGTGCACAAAATCTGTGCTCAACATTTGGCATAAGAATGTTGAATGCTTCCACAAGATCCTATAGTCATAGAAAAAATATACAAATTAAGTGAATTGTAGTGTAAAATATGATTTTGTTTTACTACTTAAGAGTTTTAAAATGATTTTTTTTACCTTCTGTCTATCATAGATTAAAGTCCATGCAAACTCTTCAGTGGAGCCAATACTTTGTAATAAGCACTCCAAGAACCATATCCAAGAGTCCTTGGTCTCTTGTTCTACCACAACCTATGCAAGGGAAAATAATTGATTGTTACCATCACTTGATATGGCACTAAGAAGATGTCCTCTGCAAGGTCCTTTTAGATGGCAACCATCTAAGCCAATAAAGGGTCTGCATCCTTCTAAGAAAACCCTCTTAGTTAGCTCGAAATATATAAAAACATGCGAAAAGTGTCGTTCTCAACCTCTGATTTCACTACGCTCCGCGGCATCTTTAATCTAAGAATGGAGGCATAATCCCAAAGACATGTGTACTGCTCTTTGTGTGAGCTTTTTTGTCTGAACTAGTGCCCTTCTTTTTGCTCGGTATGCCTTCATTTTCCCAATATTAGCCATGAAATCCCCCCTTGCTAAAGATTGTGTGGCACTAACCTTCCATTCCGTATCATCTTTAATCATGTATAAATATTGATTTGCTAACCATTTTGATGAAATCAAATGATTTTGTAATTGTCTTGGGCATGTATGATGTGCTTGGAAGGACTTGATTTGAAATGACTGCTCTGAAGTCATCCATGATGCATATAACTTGTAATGGCATGTGGCATCTTTACAAGCAACCTAGATTTTTTGTGGCTTGTTTGCAAGGAATCTAATATCATTGCCACTTAAAATATTTGCTTGTCGAATGGCTTGCTTTAGTTCGCTCAGCCCAGAAAAATTCATGCCAAGTTCGAGAGTGGGATGAGACATTTCTTAATCATCCATATCTTTGTACTTTGTCAAATCATCCATCTCGATGTCACTGCAACTGAGACTATTTAAGTCACTAGATGGCAAGTCATAGTCCGACATATCTGAATCATCTGCTACATTCTTTCCTTGTTACCTGGTAGGTTCGGTTCCACCAATGTGAGACATCCAATACCTCTACCATCACAATCACCATCACTTTCATTCACTGGTTCATCTTGACTATGATTCTCTATAGGAGAGAAATCACTGTCATCCATATTGCCATCATCACTCTCGTAAGAAAATAATAGCATGATAACATTATCTCGTACGAAAGAAATTAAGAATTGCAGTAACATAATAACATTATCTCATGATGATATAGATGATTTGTACAACCTTATTATGCTGCATGATAACGAAAACTCAGACAAGCTTCGCATAAAATTACGTGAAAATAACAGTACCGCATCTGTCTGAAAAAGAAATAAGACATTTCATTAGCCAACCTTGACTGTATTCTTTAATTACAAAAAAATAAAATAAAAGTATATGCTCCTTGCAAAGCAGCAGGTACCTACACCACGCTATATAACAAGAAGATATCCCTATAAGCAAACCACTTTCATCCAGATAATAAGCAAAATGGGATATTTCCTCCTATTATTCCTCCTGCAACTAAATGAATAGTCACCTGTAAACAGATCTTAGGTTGTGAATCTGATGTGTGTGTGTGTGTATGTTAGAAGCCTCTATTATATCGTCATCAAAATAAACCCGTCTGCCGCATATTTCTTGATATAGCTCTCAACTTGTCAGAGTAAGAATGTTCTGAGGGACAATATCAATCTAGGGCCCATCAGCAAGATGAAGCAAAGAAGGAGCCAAAGAGCATCTTAGTTGCATAGTGTAGAGGATCAATATCATCCTATGGGAGGCTTCTTCTCAAGGGCGCTATTACTGTAGCATATGGGAGAGCTTCTACTGCGAGGTCTGCAATGAAAGTCGGGTTGTGCACGAGTGCCCTCATTCCCCGTGCTATGCACGAGTGCCCCCATTTCATACCCCATTTCCCATGTCGTGCATGAGTACCCCCATTTCAAACCCTAAAATTGAACCCACATACAGGTCGACACTTAGAAGAACAAAAAATAGGCTTTTACCTAAATCATCGATGGGGGAGGAGGAGCTTCAAGGGGGACGACCGTTGAACTCCATCGAGGTATCGGGAGGTGTGTCATGATCTATGTGGCCCCTCATGGAACTGCCATGGAGGGAGGAAAAAGGATGTTTATATGCACGTGTGAAGATGAAGGGAGAATGTGAAAACAAAATCCCTAATAGGTAGGGGCATACTCATCCAACTATATCACAAATTGGGTCACCCATCAACGTCGTTGGGGACTTCACCTTTAAATCAAAGACGAGTCTCCTATTTGTTACAATCTAAAAATCAGTCCCTTATTTGAGAATCCATGAGAAGATCAATCCCTTTTATGTAATTTACTCTTTTTTCTTCAATGACCTTTGATTCAAATTGAACTTTACACAAAAGAGATATTCTCCTTGACATAAAACTTTCAAATAGACTCGAATTGATTTTCATGCAATTTATGAGTGAATAGGGAAATGGGATCCTTTTCCTTTTTGTAAAAGATCATCAACAACACGCCAATCAAATATTCCATGTGAAAGAATTATTTCAACTTTTTTTAGACGAGAGAGGAATTTGAGACACTTTATCACGTAAAAAGATATTAGATTTCGATTATTTAGATGTGAATAGATTTTTTTGTAGATTTAATATATTGTAAATATATTGTTCTCTATTCTTCTAAATGTGGACCGTAGATGGTTTTTATACTCAAAATTCAAAACTCATGTATGTCCATCAATTATCGCATGTATAATCACCTTAGAAAGTAATAATTATTATTTGCAGAAATAATAATGTTGCATATTTAGTCATAAGTGAAAACCTCTAAGAATTTTTTATTGTTTCCAAATATATAAAATATCATGTTTTGTCGCTTCTCAGCATGTGTAAAGAAGGTGCATGGATTGGACTCTTCCCATGCATAATATGACCGGCAACCATGTCTGAGATGAGTGTTGTGATGCCACCCATAGGCATCTTGTGGCTGTCTATTTATAGTAGTAGAAAGAAGTCCTTTCTTGCAAAAGCCTCTAGGACACTCTCAACACATGTTTCTCATATCAAATCTCAATTGAGGAGAGATCAAAAACCAGTTCTAGCAAAATCATTATCTTAGTTGTCATGGGTAGAGTGAGATATACATAGACCTACCTTATAGATGGTGAGAGGGCAAACAAGTTATAAAGAGAAATTCAAGTAGGTCAACCTTACTCCTTCGCCTTGCCTTCGGTGTCTCGGCTTGAGTCCTTAATTATTGTTGTCTTTACATAATTGTTGTCCTAGATGCAAAAAAAACAGCAAGTCCCATTGACTATCTCTGTCGGGTAGGGAAGGATACAGCTCTACTTAAAATATTTAAAAGAAAGTCATGGCCTGATTAGCTCTTTCCCTCATCTCATCATTTTATATCAATTTATGATTATTTAACTAATAATTAGTTAAATATTTAATTAGATATTTTCAATTTATTTTACTGGAGATGGAATCTTGTTTTATCCTCTAATATTCGAAAACACCTTTTTCCTTCATTTTGTCTATCTGTACAACATCCCGATATTTTTTGTGAGGGTGAGTCATCTTTCGGTGCTTCAAAACTTCATAAGCTTATTCAACCATAGTTTGAGTCAGCTTATCTTTGATGAGACAATTCGTCAAGGGCTTGCAACCTTTTCAAACGGGTGGTCAACTTTAGGGAGATGCATGATTGACGTGCTTTAACTCCCCCTCCTCTGTTGCCGAGGGTTGGAGTCCTTTTAAAGACGTAACATGACGAGTAGGCAAAGCTTGTAAGAAGAGTATTGCTTTACCTATGGGACTATTAGTGTCTTTTGAATTCTAGAAGATGAAGAAATCATAAGATTATTTTAACAGCTAAAGTGTGGAGGCTCTCCTCTCTTCTTCATATTTAAATCAAAATTCTTGCTCTAGTTTACGTTCCAAATACCCATACTTACATAACAGGTATACACCCATAACCTTACATACTTTCAAATTATGTACATAACCCTGAATAATCGTGAATGACACCCTAACCCTGAATAGATGCTCCGTCTTACATGTATAACCATCCATTAGTTGGCTCCACTAACTCAACTATTCATTTGAGTTAATCTGACTAGACAAACTCTAACAGCTAATATTTATTTATTTTGTTTATTTATTTTATTCACTTAACTCAGCCTTAAACCTTCCCTATATCCTCCTCCAAACTCTCCCTACTGCACTCTGCCTCCTCCCTAATGCCCTCCCCCTCACCCTCCTCCTCCGTCCCTCTCGCATCCCTCAGCTTCCAATTCAACGCCCTCCCCCTAACCCTCCTCTTCCAGGCCCTCTCGCTGCCCTTCCCCTCTTGATCAGAGGTTGGCTACTATGTGAGGAGCCCTTCTCCCTAATTTGGATGTGTCTTCCACTTCGATCATGCATGCTTCAAGCTAACGGGTGGAGAACCGTCATCTCCAGCCGAGGCTGTTACTAATGATGCGGAGAAGGAGTTGCGACACACAGAAGGGGTCGAACTATTATGATGTGTAAAAGCTCGATGACAATGGAGGATATTGATCCAATGGTAGTTGATATGAGGAGTGAAGGAAGAAAAAAGGGTATTTGGTTGTTGAGGGTTTTCCTCGCGCAACCATGGGCTATGGCCGATTTACAACCCAGGAAGCTGCGACGTTGATGACGTGTGTTCTGCTTATGAACAAGGAGGTGGTGATTCTCACAGATGTACATATGGCTTTGATGGTTATGTTCCTAATTGAAGGGCAATTGGAGCTATCCCCCTTCCTCCCTTGTCTGATGGCGTACAGTTGAGGGATAGAAATTGAGCTCTGCTATCGTGTTCAACGAGATGATTCGGGCCATGCCCTATGTATCTTCATTAGAGGCTCCTATAGATTAAGAGGTTGAAGATCGCAAAGGCAGAGGAGAGGTGATTTGCTTGAGGTTGTCCTGCTAAGATTGATGGATAGGGCCGCAACTTGAACAGATGGTAAGGTTCGGGTCTCAGATCTGGTTAAGGGTTCTCATGATGCAGTTCAACATGCTTCCTTGAGCTTCTGTGAGAAGCTGCAATGGATTTGGAGGAGATGGTGATGAATCATCACTTTATCACATTTATTCTTTCATTTCGGCCTTAAATCCCTAGTTAAATGCATGTACATATCATTAATTTATTAAAATAAAAACTCTGAAAATTGTACAAAATACTATGTAAAATACTACATAATTATTGCATTTAATTCCAAAGTAAAAGAATAAAGGGAGAAAAAAAGAAATGAAGTCTCAAAGACATTGAGTGACCATAGCTCCCAAGACCCAGTCATCATGACGACTTGGTCGACAAGGAATAAAGTAGGGAGAGATAGGTGATGAATCTATGATTCATCACTCTAAAAGTTGAAAATAGAGCTTCGTTCCCGAGTAAGTAGTTGTATTTCATCATTTATTTTGCATTTTTACCATTCATGCACTTAGAATTAATATATGCATTTATTAAATGAGAAGCCAAAATTCCTTTGTAAATATCACATGTATTATACCATATTCTCCCTATTATTTATTTATTTATTTTCAAAATTGAATAAAATCAACTCAGACTGAAAAGAAAAGAAATTTGAAAATAAAATAATAAATGATTTAATTAAATAAAACTCCAAACATGACAATTATTAGTTATTTTATGTAGTATTCTACAATGATTTTTTATTTATTTATTTTTGAAATAATTTATTATATGTTACTTTTGTATGTACATTTATAGGTGTATTTACCTATATATGATATACTTTAATTTTATTTTATATTTTAAATCTTATTATTTTATATGCATAATTTATATATTTATAAATTATTTAAATACATAATAATATTTTTATTGTATTTTTTTGAAGTTATGTGTATACTTAAATAAATATGTATGTATAATATATATGTATATATATGTATAATTCATATATAGATGATGATACACTTATTTATTTTAATGTAATTTTAATTATTTTATTTTTATTTTATTTATGTAAATATACAAGAAATAATATTTACAAAATCAAAAACATAAAATAATGAAAAAATATAAGGACAAGTAAATTGATTGTTTTATATAGGTAAATTGCATAATGAGGGCCCAAAACTTATTTTTTTGCATATTAACTCCAAATTAAATGAAACCATCTTCATTAAATAGATAATTTAACTTTATGAACAATAAAAGTGAGTTTGGTGAATTTTGAGTTCATACGGAGAAGGTACATGTACGTGGAGTTTTTTGTGCGGCTTTTTATTTTTGAGTGTATAGGGCACACTGTGCATTATTTTTAAGTGAAATAAATTTTATTTTTTTTTATGTATTTTATCTACAACTTTCATATCAAAGTTTATTTGTTTGATTTACAAATAATAAAGAATAAAATAGGTCCCAAATTAAATTATTAGGGAATAAAAATTAGGGTTTTATTGGTTATTTTTGGCCGTTATCTCCCCCCACTTTATTCATTGTCGATCCAGTCATCATGATGCCTAGGTCTTGGGGTTTGGTGTCAATCAATACCTTTGGTATTTTATTCTTTTTATTTTATTTTATTTATTCTTTTATTTTGACTTTAAATAAAGCATTTTGTACAATATTTACATTGTAAATAATGCTTGTTATTTTATGTGATGTTATATACATGCATTTAGCTAGGGTTTAAAGGCCAAAATGAAAGAATAAAGGTGATGAAATGGAGATTCATTGCTCCCTATATTTGCCTTTGCTAGTCCCTAGCAAACACTTATGCATATAAGTGCAGAAAAGAAAATAAAGAAAAGAAAAAGAAAGAACTTGGAATGATTTTTTTACTTTCATACTTGAGTTATTAAAATCAAAGTTTGGAGCTTAGTTAAAACCTTTAGGTTATTAGTTTGCTCGGAACCGCATCAAGGTCAGGAAATGTGGCATAACAACCCTTAGGTTCCATAGTCCTATCATCCAGTTCTATTCACAGTCATGTCAGAGCCATTCTCTCAGTCGCATGCTCTTGCTACTTTGAAATGACAGATCCACATGTGTGAATTTTTTAGCCCTTTCCAGACAAACCACTGAATTATAAAAGAGCATGCTCTCCTAGTAGCTCGTCCCTGTGGAGACAGATATTCCCTTCTAAGGTCAGGTACTGCTGGTCTTTACAATCGATAGGATGGAGAGGCTAGAAGAATGGGAAAAGAATCGGGAATTGACCATTGTAGTCTTCATTCCCTTGTGAAGCACTGTCGGTTTATGAAGCTCATATTTTTGGTGAAATTTTTGATGTAGGCTTCTTCATTGGATTTTTCTTTGATTTTGCATTGCTCTGCATTCTTTTTTGCATCCCGGTAGATATAACATCTTTTGGTTCACCCATTTTTTAGGGTCTTGGAAAAAGTTGCACCTACAAACAGTTCCTCGTCCAAAGCATTGTCTCAATCTAGTCTCCAGTATTTAGATATCATGGTTACCAGAAGAAGTAAGTTAGAGTATCGATTTCGGCAATCCGTAAGAATGGTTCCCGAGCCACCCTTAATAAAGCGTCCTAACCTCGTCCTGACTTAGACATCAAGATTTTCAATAACCCATCTGAGTTGATCTAAGTGTCAAGTGCGAGGTTCCTAGTCAAGCCACTGTCTCAAGAGTCTTACGAATGATATGAAGGGTTTTAGTTATACACAATGAATCGACTCATGAACATAGTCTCATGGAACCTAAAGAATTAAGTCAAGGTAACATGAAGTATCCTAATTTCAGTCCTTAATGGGTTCCTCTGAAATTAAGTATGTTAAGGTCTATACCAAGCTCCAATAATCAGACTTTAATTCAGACTTGTTCAATTGTCTTGATCATTCTGAAAAATACAAATGTTATGTACAATGCAAGAGAAATATTTTTGTGAAATCATTTTTTATTTTGAACTTTTAATGGAATTTTGAAAAGAGCTTTGCAAATTTTTATGCACGCTTTCGAAAAGATTTTGCAAATGTTTTTGGATTTTGGATTTTAAAATTTTAGGGGTTTTTGAAATAATGGTTAGCGAAAGAACTACATACAACTATTTACACGGGAATGTGTCTATATTTACAAGGGTGAGGGTGTATTTTACACTGAGAATTTACAAGTTGAATGTTAGTGATTATTTACAAGATTTATATACATGTTTTATACACAATTTGCAAGTATTTTTATTTGAGCTATTATTTACACAGGGTTCCCAAAACATTTGAAATCATTTTTACAAATATTTGAAAGCTTATTTTGAAAATAATTTTGACAAACATCTTTACAAACATTTATAAAAGTTGAAAATCATTTTGCAAATATTTTCCAAACAGTATACATAGATTTTTCAAAGGATTTTGCAACCATTTTTCAAATCATTTGCAAATTGATTTCACAAATAAAAGAAATTTTTACAAACAAAATATTTTTACAAAGGTTTGAAAATATTGTGTAAAGGTTTTCCAAACAGTTTTCAAAGATTTTTTTAAGATATTTTCAATCATTTTTCAAATCATTTTACAAAACATTTTAAGCCCAATATGCTTGTATTTATGAAAAATTTTATGTCTTTTAGTAATTAGTCATATTATTGAAAATATGAAAGTACGAGTTATGGCTAAAGTATATACAGAGTATATACGACCTCCCTATACTTAACTCGAGTTGTATCCTCATAGATTAGAGATAAAGAAGGAATACATAAGTCGTACTAGGTATAGAAAAGTCTATACTACAATGACTAAGGAATCAAAGAATGAGAAGTCGATCGTCCCCTCGATACTTAGAATGAATTAATTCTAAGTATAACAAACTGTGCACAAGGTAGGGAGGGTCAAGGGTAGGAATGCATGAAATCATCTGCTCGACCAGCCTTCCCCTATACTTAGGGTAAAATATCCATAAGTATAGACAACAAGAGTTGAGGATACATGTGTGG
Organism: Ottelia alismoides; assembly: GCA_037367405.1. Lineage (NCBI taxonomy): Eukaryota > Viridiplantae > Streptophyta > Magnoliopsida > Alismatales > Hydrocharitaceae > Ottelia > Ottelia alismoides. The sequence goes on along the minus strand of JAZKJV010007613.1, from coordinate 44,704 downwards.
GATCAAGGAAAGAACAACTTAGGTTGCTCACCCCCTATACTTAGGAAACAATATGTCCTAAGTATTGTAGTGATGAAAGGGATGAACGCCTTCTCGGAAGATCTAGAAAATATAAAAGGAAATGAAGAAAAGAAGAAAATCATTTTTGTGAGATATTTGGATCAAATTCTGACCCTTCTGTATATGTAAGCTCATCTTGAAACACTACTTGAATCGGATCGATAACGGACAGGAATGTATCATGCTCTAGATACGACTTCAGCAAATGTACGTTGACTACAAACGGTTGTGTGTTAGGTGATAGTTTAGATATTAAAAGACTTCTGTTATCATACACAGTTTTCACAATAAAAGGCCCAGTCCATTTGCTTTTTAGTTTGTCCAGAAAGATTTTCAACTTTGCATCGAACAACCATACCTTCTGTCTAGGTTCGAAAGTCTTCCTTCAGATGTATTTATCATGTCATTTCTTGACCTTCTCCTTGTACATCAGGTTGTTGTCATATGTGTAGTCTCAAAACTCTAGTAAATAGTTTAGATCAACTTTTCTATTCTTGCATATATTCTCGAAATCCAAATTGTCCATATTCAATGCCCATAAGGATTTGTGAATTAACTCCACGGGCAAGTGACATGGATTGCCACAAACAATGTGGTAGGGAGACATGCCGAGAGGAGACTTGTACGTTGTTCTGTAGGCTAAAGAACCGAATCAAGAAATTGTGACCAATTCTTTATGTCTGGTCATACAAGCTTATGCATGATAGCCTTGATCTCCGTATTTGAACATTCACCCAAGCCATTGGATTAAGGGTGGTATGGCGCTGCAACACGATGTTCGATCCCGTATTCTTTGGTATTGACCTCTTTGTTAATTAAGTAACTCCCCCCATCAGATATGAGAATCTTGGGAATCTCGAACCGTAAGATGGTGTTGTCTATCAAAATTGGCAAATAGTGTAACTGTCTACGGTTTGGGCAGGAATTGCCTCCACCCATCTGCTTACATAATCGACAACCAACATGATGTATTCAAAGCCTTGACTGTTATGGAATGGGTCCGTAAAATCAATGCCCCATATGTCAAAGACGTCGAAAATCTGAATGTATTTTAGAGGCATTGTGTCTCTCATACTGATGTTCCTGACCATTCTCTGATAGTCAGTACATTTCTTTACATAGTCAACTGCATCCTTGAATAAAGTTGTCCACCAGAGACCACATCAAAGTACTTTCGATACCATCCTCTTTCCAAAATGGTGTCCACCAGCTTCAAGCTTGTAACAGTGGTATAGGAAACCCATTATCTCCTTATGAAGTACACACCTCCTCTAAATGCAATCTGCTCCCTCTTGGAATAGATGTGGATCCTCCCACTGGTAGAAATGAATGTCCACCAAGAACTTATCAACTTTGATCTTTGGCCAGTCTGGCGGAGTCTTTTGGAAACAAGATAGTTGACGATGTCCGCATACCAGGAGAGCGAGGTGATAGATAGGACTGCCTCATCTGGAAAAGTTTCAATGATGGGAATGGAGTTCTGCTCAGGAGTTTCAACTTCAACTATTTTGGAAAGATGATCTACCCTGCATTTTCAATGCCATGTTTATCATAAATTTCCAAGTCAATTTGTTGGAGTAGAAGAATCCATCGGATCAAACGAGGCTTGACATCCTTCTTGCTCTATAGGTACTTGATGGAAGAATGGTCTGTATAAACAATCACCTTGGATATGAGGAGGCGTGATCTAAATTTCTCTAAGGTAAACACTATGACTAGCAGCTCTTTCTCTGTAATTGTGTAGTTCTTCTGGGATTCATCTAAGGTTGTGCTAGCATAATGAATTGCAAATGGCAGCTCATCTCATCTTTGTACTAGTACATCACCAATTGCAAAATTGGAAATATCCGTCATGATCTCAAAGGGTAAAGACCAATCGAGTGGTTGGAGGACATGGGCATGTGTGATTAAATCCTTCGACAGATTGAAGGATTGGAGGATCTGGTCATCTATCACAAATTGGGCTCCTTACCAAGTAGCTCATTCAGCGGTCAGGCAATCTTGTTGAAGTCTTTGATAAGTACACGATAAAAACCAATGTGCCCCAGAAATGTATGAACTTGATTTAAGTTTGTCGGTGGCTTAAGTTTTGAATTTACATCCACCTTGGCTGGGTCAACTTCCATTCCACGCTTGGAGATGACATGACCCAGTACATTTTCCTCAGTTATCATGAAGTGACCTTCTCCCACGAGAGTACAAAGTTTACCTCGCAACATCTTTTCAGCACTCGGTCTAAATATCCCAAACATTGATCAAAGCTGTCACTGTAGATCGAGAAGTCATCTATGAATACTTTGAGAAAGCTACCAACCATGTTAACAAACATGGCCAACATGTATCTTTGGAATGTAGCAGGTGCGTTGCACAACCCAAAGGGCATCCTTTTGAAGGCGTATGTCCCAAATGGACAGGTGAAGGCAGTCTTCTCCTAATCTTCTGGAGCTATGGTGACTTGATTATACTCGAAGTAAACATCCAAGAAGTAAAAATATTCCTTCACGACCAGTCTTTCAATTATCTGATTGATGAAGGGTAATGAAAAATGATCCTTCTTGGTTGCAAGATTCAAGCGTTTGTAGTTCGCACAGATGCATCATGAAGCCGACACTCGGGTCAGAATCTCCTCTCCTTTTTCATTGGTGACAATGGTAGGCAATACGTGTAAGGGATTCACCCATTTACTATCGTTGATGGCATAGATAAATCTGGCATCACACCATTTTGTGATATCTTTCATGATAATCTCCCACAGGTCGGGGTTCAATCTGTACTGAATTTACAGGAGTGCTTGTTGTCTTCTTTTAAGTAGATGTGATGCAAACAAAGTGAATGATTTATCCCATGGGATCCATGATATTCTAGCATGTTGCCTTGCGGTTTCATTCAAGAACCTCAAGCATATGAGATTCTTGCTCTTCAATCAAATGAGAATTGATGATGAGTGGATGCATATATGGTTCTCCAGCAAGGAAGGCATACCTCATATTGGAGGGAAGATGCTTGAGCTCTAGGGGAGTGGTAGTCAGCTTGGTGGTGACCTCATAAACTATAATAGGTGTCGACTCTTTCGACGATCTGTTGTTCACCACTTGGCATTCAGATTCTGAATTCAAAATATCACATATATCTGCAATAAATTCATCATGCTCAGACGAGGATGGTTGTTCAAACATTTCAGAGTATCCATTAACAAAGATCTCATTGTCAAATATATTAGTTAATTCGATTGCACTTTGCATGTTTTTCTCAGGGGAGAGAAATGCATGTGTCTCATTGCTACCCAAGAATAGATTAGAGTCTCTGATTTCGACCAAAAAGTCATAGTCTTCTTGCTCTTGTGGTTCAAGCACTATCGATACAGATGCCACTTCAAATGGCTTGGGTCCGGGGACCATCTCTATAAGCATTTTATCGTTGAACATGATTTCTACAATGTCGTAATCTACCACTGCCTTGGTTGTTTGAAGGAACGGTCGACTGAGGATGATCAGAGTATGGAGCAGAGGTGTAGAGGTGTCCATATCTAGGATAATGAACTCCATAGGGAATTGCATCCCTTGAACTGTGATGATTACATCCTCTAACATGCCCTTGGGCTGCTTGACGGATCTATCTGCAAACTACATAATCATCTTTGTAGGCTTGAGCGGCCCTACTCCAAAATCCCTGAGGAGGGAAGAAGGAAACAAATTTATAGATGATCCACTATCGAGCAGTGTGCGCTCGAATTCTTTGTTCAATATTTGGCATCAAGAAAGCAGAGCTCCCTTGTCTTTCTTTTTGTTTGGGAGATTACTGATGGCGTTAATAGGGGCCATGGTCAGAACGTGCATCTTCGATTTTCTCTGCCTCTTTCTTCTATTTAGATGCTTTATTGTACATGCCTATTTAAGTCCTCTCTTTACAGCTGGCATGTACTCCATGGCTTTTAGCGAAGGCATTTCAAGAACGATATGTTGTAATATTTTCACAATCTCAGGACCAGACAAAGCATTTTTTAAATTTTTAGTATTTTTACTTTAATTGCTTGAGGAAAAGGAATATTTACATCATAAGAAACTGTATGCTGTAAAGTTGTGTCCATATTATGATTTACATGTAGATGGCAAAAATGTGAAAAATCATCTACAACATGTGGGCCAAAAAATCTACATTTGTGTTTCCTTCGAATGGTGTTGGTTCAGCTGCTGGGTCTGACTTCTCCATGGCTGGCATGACTTCATCTTGGTTGTTGCTTTCTTTTTTCATTTTTGAATTTTCTTCATTTTTTGTGTTTTTGGTTTATTCTGGAGTGGTTGAAGACTCGCCTTCAGACGCTTTGCATTTCCCCTTCATTGTCGAAGATGGTTGGAGTGTCTTACCATTCTTGAGAGTAACAGAATTAGATAAAGCAATATCATTTCTACCTGAATCGTGTCGAACACTTTAGACTACCTGCTCCTTGCGACAAAAGTTATTGGGGTTTGCCTCGACCTGGACCGAAATGGTAGTCTTTGTGGTAATCAGGTCATCTATCTTTTAGCTCATCTAAGCCATATTATTGATGAGATGGGATAGAAAATCAAGTGCAGGGTTAACCAGGGCGGTCTCATAAGATTTGACCTGGTGTGGCCTCTGACTCTGATGGTAGGACAGAGGCTATTGTTGGTAACCCTAGGTATACTGAGGAGGAGGGGGAAGAGAAGGATACAATTGATGGTTCGTAGAGGAGTACTGATACTGATGATGAGCAGCCAGCTAATAATACTGTTGTTGACATTACCCGAACTACTGTTGATAGTTCTGCCTCCAGGTGTAACCTTACTACGGAGGCTACTGGTGATGGGTCGAATTGGGTTGGTAGTTCCCCGTCCTTGTTGATGGTGATATGATCGGTTGGCATTGTTATGACCATGTAGTTGTTGCTGAGGATGGGTTAGCTGTTGATCATTACTCCAGACACCATTCACCTCCTAAATGAGTGGAGGAGGTGGAGAACATGGTTCGAGGTACTGTGGTTGGAACTCAGGTGGCCGGTAGACAACCATATGTGTCTACGTCTGCTCAAGCGCCTGTACATAGTATATGTGCTGGACCAGAGGTTGGTTGGGACTCGGCTGAGGCAGTTGTGGCACTATCTGCTCATTCTCAACTGGAGGCTTAGGGGCAGTTGTCACTACGTTGCAAGCACTGATGGTATTCACTAGCAGCTCTAGTTGCTTGGTGATGATGCCGATCTTGTCCAAACCCTTCATTCTCTGCTCGATCTTGGCGAGCTTCTCTATGTCTTGCATCCTCTTCTCATTGATGTCTACTTTGTATAGGTGACTCCCGATGATGCCGAGGTCAGAGTTATCACACGTGTCCACTTCGTGGGTATCTGTTATGTTAACATTCTTACGGAGGATCTAAGGCGGCGACTGAATCTGAAAGGAACGAGAGGAAAGTACATCCTCTTCTTTAGTCATCTCCTCAAATATCTGCCATACTGCATCCTCATCCTTATTGAAGTGAGAACCTCCGCAGGCAGCGTCAACCAGATGTTGATTGTTCTCTGCAAGCCCTCAAAGAAATGCAGGACCAAGCTAATCTTCGGTATGTCGTGGTGGGGTCACTTTCTCAATCAAATCACTAAACCTCTCCCATGTATCATAAAAGGACTCTTGGGGACTGCATGAGGTTGAGACGCTCGAGAGGATAGTACTTATGCAGGAATGCTGACTTCATGTCCTCCCAAGTCGTCACCACCTTTCTCAGATGATTGATCCAATATAGTGCTTTGCCCTGAAGGCTGAAAGAAAAGGCGGATACCTTGACTATACCAATGGGATGTTGAATAGTGAGTGGTGCTACAGATGCATCCAAACTGTTGTAGATGGATGTACGGTTCCTCATTTGAATTTCCATGGAAGCTCAAGAGGATAGAAAGGAGTTGCGACTTCAAGTTGAAAAGTCCGTGGATCAGTAGAATTCGGATCCACTTGGTGATGTGACTGGCATGGTTGTTTTGGGTCGACCTCTCCTTAATTCTCCCTCACCTCCGCGAGGTCCATCTACAAAATAATTATCTTCATCATCACCATGGTGATGATCATCTCCTCTTATTTTCCATCCCTCACTTTCGATCTCCTGTTCAGTTCATTCAACATATCCTAGAAAGCGACCTGGGCAAGTGCTTGGTCGGTCAATTGCTACTGGATGGCATGAATAGAGGCTAAGAGCTGGTTGTTCACCTCATTCTGATTTATGCCCTATCGGTGTTCTGCTATGTACTCGGTAGTTGCAGTCCCTTTCCTCTACTAGTCGGAGCCATCTTTGAATTGGACTGTGAAAGCTTGGGCTCCAGATCAGGGTCTAGATCTGCATTTGGGAAAATACACATATCAGTATGCATGTAGGCACCATATGTAGAGAATAATTCAGAATTAGGACAAATTATAAATTTTATTAATGATGGAGAAGTGTAAGGAGTGAAATCAATCTCCATTCAAAAAGGGCATAACTCGAGAAGAGAGTTTTTCCGGTCTGAGGGAGATAAAAGAAGTGGGGAGTCCTGAGGGTGGTTAGCGGAGTTCGAACCAAGTACTTGGGAATCGCTCTGAATTATCGGAGATGTTGAATTCAAAGACTCTATGTGGGTGTCGGTGGAGTCCCGACCAAATCGTCATGGAGTTGTCATCTTGAAGGAAAAAAGAGATAGATGATGGATGAAGGATACGATGATGAACAAGAAATAAAACGAGTTTAAAACAGTAGAAGGCTCACAGTGAGCAAGGGTCAAAGAGAATTGTGAAAGAAAATGAGTGACAAAATAGCGCAAGTGCACGAGACTTGATCTTTGAATCCTAATCTAAATCAAATAAACACCAAACAAAATGGGTTCACCAACTCAACTCTTGTGAAGCCATGAAAGTTCGACTATTTTTTATCTTTTCGATTTAAGAGCTGTGATTTAGGCAAACACTATAACATGTCCTTAAGCGGCTAACTCTAGAAGAGAGCTGTACTGCCATGAAAGTATCCCTGTACTTGTTCTACCTCCTTTTTTATCATGTGATCTGCACTTTTTGAGGTCCTCAATATTAGTCATGGGAGCTACTCATCAAATAAATAGATATAGGAAGCTGATAGGAAAAACCAATACTTCTCGCACAAGTGAGATACTCGGACGCAAGATGATGAGACAAACACCTCTGCGAGGGCATGTTCTATGCTCAATACTTTAAATCTACTCAGATTCTTTACACAGGGAGAGAGCACCATCGTCGACAAGACTCTACTCGTCTATGTACGATAGAGGTGCCAATACTTCACTAGTTCCATGTGATAATTGAGGCAACCACAAATCGGGTTTTTAGCTCTAATCCTTAAGGGTCATGCCTCATTTTCTTTGGATCATACATGATTATAATGAGGGCTTTTGTGAACCGCAAATAATGATGTATGTTACGATTTTTAATAAGGATTAATAGTCCCCTTATTCTAATTCTTGATTTTTATTTTTTTGAGTATTTTAATAACAATCACCTAACATTTTTTTTGAATTTCCGTCTAAACCTAAGTGCTCAAAATCAGAGGGAGAAAGCGACAAAGCGATGCAAGGCAACACTAGGATGGAAATCTCGCCCTTTGTACTAAATGATGAGTGCTCAGTTAGAATACTTACAACGCTTCCTAGCTCTCTCCATGCGGGATGTAAAGCAGGATTTTTTTAAACTAATCTACATGGAATGCAGGCGATGAAATCACCCTAAGTAGGATTGCTATTATCGTGAAGAACGAATTGAGTTTGATTAGATCCAATCGGAAACTATAGGTACATGCAATATATTAAGTATGTGGACCTAACTTACTCGATCAAGCAATCCTAAAAATTTTAGAGGCTCGTTCACATAAAATAAAGAAAAATAAAGGTGGAAAGCACAAATCGTGGGAAACAAAAGAAAATAAATGTGAAGAAATCACGAGAAAATCCGATCAGCCCCCAAAGGAATAATCACTTGGTAAAATAGGCTCAAATGTTTAGTGTCCACATGTTTTATTACAAATTAATAATGAAAAATAAAATGTTGTCTCTCTCTCATAAAAATAAAAAAACGTGCTATGTTAATGCTACTCCACTTCTCTCTCTCTCTCTCCAAGTGGTCCACCAAAGAGAAGAACGACCACTCTCCTCGAAGCTCAAGTGCTTCAACTACCTAGACAATTGATTTTTCCTCAAAGTTACTCACAAGGAAAATAATAGAGAAAATGATTAGCATAGATAAACAATATATCAAATAAAGCAAAAACTAAAACAAAAAAATAATGAACAAGAAAATACACACAAAAATCTATCCAATGCATTGCTCCACGATAATGATGCCATTTGATGAATACGAAAATCGATGAGGGATCCTATCATCTGATCTTGGAGGGTCTGTAGTGCCTGATATGTTCGGTCCGTCAATCGTTGTGTCGATCGCTCTTTCAGCTCTTAGATATCCTCAATCAAGGTGTTGTAATTAACAAGTAACCCACAATGGTTCAAGCAAAGAATACATGTAGCTAAAATTTATTATACTCTACAAAATGATATGTATAGTATGAAATTATAGGGGTCGAACCACAAAGGAGCAATGTGAATAGAACACAAAAATTAGTTAAAAAGATAATAATGTTCTTGTATTTTATAGGTATTTTTTATTCTTTTTGTGGGTTTTAATTATTTTTATTTTTAATTTATATTTTTTTATTTTGTTTTGAATTTTGTAATTTTTATATTTTTTGATTGTTAATTTTCATTTTTATTATATGTAATATGTATATATAAGTATATATAGATACAATGTATTATATAGTAGCTATATAGGTGTTGAACACGGAAATCGCAGAGGTCGTGTTGACTCACAAGGCGAATCAACAGTCGCTGATTTGACCTCCAACGAAATCCGAAATTCAAACAACAATTAACCCACAACAGATAAATCAAGCAATGAAAGTAAATGTGCGGAGTTAAAATTTATTATAACTCTACAACAAGATGTGTATAGTGCAAGTATGTGTAGAGGTCGAACACAGGGAGCAGACAGGTAGAACGGGGCACAAGTGCACAAAATGTGTATGAAAGTGATCAAGTGTCTACTATGCTATTTTTTTTGTGGGTTTTTAATTTTTATATTTTTTATTTGATTTTTAATTTTATAATTTTGTATTTTGATTTTTAATTGACTGATTTTATATTTTCTTTTTATATTTTATATTTTTTAATTTTCTTTTTCAATATTGGAAAATAAAGACAATGTAATAAAAGGAAGCAAGAGATATTTATAAAAATAGATAAAAATACTCAAAAATAAGCAAATAAAGTCTTTTTGGCCTTTTTATACTTTTTTACTGTTTTTGTGATTTTTGGGTAATTTTTAGAATGTTTTTGGTATTTTTAATGCCAAAATAAAGAAAACAGGGGCAAAAATGCAAGGCTGAAACTAAAATGGATAAATAAAATAGCAAACGGTAACAAAAATTCTCCAAATTAATTTTCACTTAAATATAATAAAATAAGGAAAATTCAGGAAAAGAAAACACGATTTTTGGATTTTTTATGAATTTTATAAATTTTTATGAAGGTTTTTAGAGTTTTGTGATTTTTAGGAGTTTGGTTTTATATTTTTTAATGATTTTTGGCTGGGAGTTAAAACACACTAAAAGGAACAAAATATATTTTTTTGGGATTTTTCTGGAGTGTTTTTATATTTTGTTTGGTATTTTATGATGCAAACAGTGCTGAAAATGGCTATTTTTGAATTTTTATAAATAATAAAATGCAATAATTATGAAAAATAAAAATATGGTGATGAAATACTATGCAACAGGAAGCTACAGTGATTTTTGGGGATTTTTAGGGGTTTGCGTGCAAAAATTACTAGAAGCATAAAGAAAAGGCTTGAGTGCAGGGGTATTTGTGTAATTAGCGGAAAATATGAGGGCCTCCTTGCAATATTTCCAGAAACTTGACCACGCAGCAAAAATGTTTATGCACTGAAAACATATACTCAAAAATCCAGGGGGGGCCTGCAAAAACGCCAAGGAGCATGTGCGTAGGCACGTGCCTGGCGAGGCTCCACCTGTAATATTACAAAGGTACGAGGGGACGACTGCAAATGTTTCAAATGTTTTGCACAGCAAACCAAAGTCTTAAACTAAACTATGAAATCCAAAAATCACCGGGGTTAAAACATAAAATACCCAGCAAGACTGCAGATCGCACGGCTTGGGCGAATTCACTGACACACGTGGCGCGATCTTAGGGGCTGATACCCCTTCATCCCAGACGGCCTGGATTAGATGGCTTTGGATGATCGAACGGCGCTGCTCCTCGCCAATCAAACAGTGGCTGAACGCGAAGGAAGAACAGCAGTGATCGGACGGCGTCGGGCAACTCAGGAAGAACATGCAGGAGCCCTCGCCTGAGCAAGGTCCTCCCGCGAAGTGCGCCGCCCTACGCCACCCGTTGGGGGTTCGAAAAGGCCCGGGAAGCTTCCTGGGGCATCCGTATTGAGATGGGCGGCCTCAGAATGGAGGGGGACCGCCGGTAGACTGCCGCGACGTCAAGAAAAGGGGGCTGCTCCAGGTGGCGTGTCGTTTCTCAAAAACCGACCCCCGGCGGGGTCTTGAACCTCCAGGACCTGCACGTAGTGAATAAACGACAAAAAAAGTCCTGGGGGCTCCAGCAGTGGGGTAAAGGTGGAATAGGAGTGGGCAGACAGTGGTGATGGTGGCCGGGACCGCAGCACTCCGGCGAGGGGATTAGGAGTGATTTACTCGATGGAAGGACCAGTTAGATGCGTGAATCAACGCCTAATCTTAACAGAGAATAAAATAGAAAGAAAATGGACAGAAAGATGAAGAATAAAGTAGACCTCGAGGGTTGAAAAACCCAAGGTCGGACCTCAACGGTCACGGGTGGCCGGAGGTGATGGAAGCACCTCCTTGGTCGACTAGCACCGCCCCTGAGGAGTTGGAGGATCTCCTGTCACAAGACCCGATCCAGAACTCGCAATCAAAGAGTGGGAAGAAGGTCAAAGAGGGTTCAAAATCAAATGGGGGTAGCTGGGCGGTTTTTGAAACATGGTCATGGCGCGCAGTTCAAGGAGCGATCACGGGTGAGGCTTTGCTCAAAACGCCAAGCCAATGCCTGGGCGTGTAGGTTCACTAGTAGGACTACAAATATCGTGAAGAGACCGACCTCAAACGGTGAAAGAATCGGCCTCCAAAAATCCGCGAAGTCCAAGAAAACTCATATTCTGACAATGAACAGGCTGGGGTCAGAGAGTTGACCGCGGGTCAACTCTCCGGCCCCCCTGGTTGGTCCACGTGGACCAACCAGGAAAAAGCCTGAAAAAAATGATTTAAAAATTCATTTTAAAATAGTAAACGATTTTATTAATTTTAGGTTATAAAATAAAAAATATTTGTAATTTTATAAATTATTTTATTATGATTTTTATTTATTTTTATGAGATATATTTTTACAAGTTTGCATTTATGCCCTTTATAGGTATCTATATCTATGTATTTAAGTATTCTATTATTATTTAGGTATTTTTAGTATTATTATTTTTATTTATGATTTTATAAAATTATAAAATACTTTTATATTCATAAATATATTTTTATTTTATTTTTCTGATATGTTTTGTATATTTAATAAAATACAAATATGTTTTGTATAGGTATATATATAGATAATGTATCTATGTATTTTATTTTTAAGTATTTTTATTTTGTATTTTCTTTGCATGTTTATTCTAATTTTAATGCATATAATTATTATAAGTAATATTTACAACATTATAAAAATATAAAATTATAAAAATAATAAATAAATAATAAATTGAATATTTTAATCAGTATAGCTATACAACGGGGGTCCAAAACTCAACTTTCAAACCGTAGCTCCGCCAAATGCGAAACCACCGCCATTAATTAGCTTATTTTCTTCTATATACAATTAAAGGTGAGTATGCTGCATTTGGAGTTTTCAGTTGTGAGATACGGGTCTGGGAAGTTGGGATTCTGGATTCTTATTCAGACCATAACTTTTTATCTGTGTAACATTTTTCTGTGAAATCAATTCTGTATTTTTCTTTATTTGATTATCTACAACTTTCATGTACAAAGTTTATTTATTTGATGTATAAAAAGTGGAACCAAAAATAGGTCCCAAAATGAATAAAGAATGAATTAATAATTATAGGTATTTGGTCTGTATTTTGGCCCTTATCTCCCCCTACTTTATTCCTTGTCGACCTATTCATCAAGATGCCTAGGTCTCGGGGTTTCGGGTCATAAAATATTTACAATATTTTATTCTTTTTCTTTTCTTTTCTTTATTCTATAATTTTGGCTATAAAAACCGCATTTTATACAATATTTACACACATATGCATGAATGCTAAAATGCCTATAATACGCCTATTTACACGCATTTACTAGGGTTTTTAAGGCCAAAATGATAGAATAAAGATGATGAAACGTGGATTCATCATCCCCCTATACTTGTCTTTGCTAGTCCCTAGCAAACACTTATGCAATAAGTGCAGAAAAAGAAAATTAAAGAAAAGAAAAAGAAGAAAGATGGACTAAATTTAATTATCAAACTTGTCTTCACAAAATCAAAGTTTGGAGCTTAAGTCGGACCTTTGGAATTTTAGTGTGGGCGGAACCTTATTGAGAACCGAATTTGAAATCCAACAGTCTTCGAGAATCCCAAAACTCTGTCCAAGTCTCCTCAATAGCCAGGTCAGAAATATCTCAACTCATACGCAAACTCTTACGACTATGAATCTGACTCGTACAGTGTGAGTGATGGCGGCTCTCCCCAACTAGAATGACAAAGAAACTGACTTCTCCAGTACGACAACCCAATGATTCCCCAATCCAATGACTCCATCCTCGAGGAGCGGGGTATTCCCTTCTAAGTTCAAGTGGCAACCAGCTCAAGAGGAGGGGGTGAAGAGAAGAATGGACGATAGCCAGTGTAGCTACCTATCCTGGGATGCAAGACCAGTGTAGTCAAGTCATCCAGCTGCAGGCTCACATGATATGACTTTGGAACTCAAGCTTGCTTATTGACTTTACAACATATGTACATACTTTGCAGGCTTTTTATTTTTGTACATGCCTGAACTTTTTTTTTTGAAATACTATTCACAGCAGCATTTACATAAGGAGTTTTTCCTCTTGAGCCAGTAGACTATCCCTCTTTTGAAGCTTTATCGCAACCCACATCCTCCTGTCTTTAGACTTCCTAATCACTGGACGGGTTGGGGTGCACTTCCCTCCCTAGAGGAGGACAAGTGTTTCCACTTGTGTGCGTCTCATACCGGCAAATCCAATCCCCTCACCACTCCAACTGAGTTGAGCCATGTGAATGGTGCAGGTGTTCAAGTTAGGTCATTATCAACAAGAGTCGTGCATGTGCTCCGAAATACTCTACTTAGGCAATCAAGAATCCATTGAACCAAGTCCCGTGATCCTCAAAGAATTAAGTCAACTAGACCTGAAGTACCTCAAACCTAGTTCCTATAAGGTTCCTGTTATTAGGTAGATTTTAAGGTCCAATCAAGCTCCAATCTTCGGATTTTATTTAGACTCGTTCAACTACCAAACTCAATCCAAAAAATGCGAATGTTATGTAATGCAATGCAGAAAATATTTTTGTGATGCAATTTTTAAGATTTTGAACTTTTTATGGGTTTTTGAAAAGATGATGCATGCATTTTTTTTGTCTTTTTCAAAAAGAGTTTTCAAATGTTTTTGGGTTTTTAATTTTGCAAATGTTTTTGGGATTTTTGAAAACAAAAAGATTTTGGCTGAAAAATAGGTTAAAATATGTACACGGGAGTGCTTCTTATATATACAAGAAATGGATTTTCAGAATTTACAAGGGTAAGTGATCAATTTTATACATCTATATAGTGGATTTTGGTGTGATGTGTATATTCCTCAAACTTATTTGAAAACAATTTTACACATAATTTTTGAAAACTATAGTCCAAAATAATTTTTACAAACATTTTACAAACATTTGAAAACATTTTTGCAAAGGCTTTCAAAACAGTATATATAGGTTTTTCAAATATTTTTGCAACCGTTTTTCAAACCATTTGCAAATCATTTTTTCAAAAATTTTATTTCACACAAAGAAAATAAATTTTACAAACCACACATTTTGACACAGGTTGAAAACACGAAACAAAATATTTTCAAAATAGTTTTCAATAAATGTTCACAAAGATTTTCAAACTATTTTTCAAACATTTTGCAAAAAGCATTTTCACCTGATTTATTAATCAGTAAATACAAAAAGAATTTGAGGAATAACCACATCTTCTTATTAAGGATTTTTAATGAATTTTAAAGAATTTTTAAAGAATTATTAGCCATATTTATTAAGAAAATACGAAAGTACGAGTTATGGCTAAAGTATATACGCAGTATATACGACCCCCCTATACTTAGCTTGAGCTATGTCCTCATAGATCAGAGAGAAAAGAGAAGACATAACTCGTACTGAGTATAGGAAAATCTAAAGAATAAATAAATAAAGGAATGAATGAACAAACGAATGAGAAGTTGACCGTCCCCCCATACTTAGGATCAAATAATCCTAAGTATAGCAGACTGTATACAAAGCAGGGAGGGTCAAGGGTGGGAATGAACAGATCGTACTCAGATTGTCTCCCCCTATACTTAGGGTAAAATATCCCTAAGTATAGACAAGAAGAGGAGACAATGGAGAGGATCCAAGAATAGAGAAACTCGGGGTGCCAACCCCCCTATACTTAGGACAAAGTACGTCCTAAGTATGGAAAACTGTCTACAAGGGCGGCACATTTTTGATAGATACAGAAGATAGAATATGAAAAGAAGAAAAGAAGAAAAGAAGAAAAGAAGAAAAAGAGACGAAGATAAAAGAAGAGATTTTGAGGATGTACGCATCGCTCCCCCTATACTTAGGGTGGAAGAAGCCCTAAGTATAGGCAACGACAGGAGTGAAGACACGTAACGATGAAAGAACACTCGGCTCGTCCCCCCCCTATACTTAGGACAAAGTACGTCCTAAGCAAGGCAGACACGAGGATGGGTGGACGAGTAAAAACGGGAGAGACAGAGATGAACAACTGAGAATGTACAACAGGGGTGGATGTACATAAGATCAAGAAGGTTGAAAGCGAACCTTCTTGCGGGACCGCTGAGGAATGGATCTGGTGTGATGCAGGTCGACATCGGGGTCCACAGTGGACGGAAGCCGATCAGGGTCGACAGAAAGTAGATCCTCAGGGGCCCTAGGGTGTGAAGGCACAGACTGGGTAGTGGAAGAAGTACGGCTCGGTCCGGCCTTGGGAGTCTCGCTGATATCAAAGTGGAAAGGGACGAATTCATCCTCATCGGAAGTAGTGTACTCAGAGTCGTCCTGCGAGGAGTCATCCAGGTCAAAACCAAAAGGCACGAACTCATCGGTGGAAGTAGTCGAACTCTGTTCGTCCTATATAATCTCAACTGGATCATCTTTTTCATCAAAAGGTCCGAATCTCTGAAGAAAAGCAACAAAATCGAAGTCGGCCTTAGTCTCATCAGTATCTACATGGACAGGAGCGGACTCATCAGTGGAAGTAGTCAGAGCATGTCCGTCCTGTATAGTCTCTATATCTGCCCTCCGCTCAATGGTATCGATCGTGTAAATCCCGCGGATGTCATCAACACAACGCCAAGTCCCAGAAGAAGGAACGTCGAGGTCCATGCTTTCCGAGGTTTCCTCAACCGGGAGGAATTCTCGGGTCTCAGTGGAATCCAATAGACAACAAAATTCTTTGATAGTATCATCAAGGTCATGGTCCTCGAGGTTAGCCAAGATAGGTGTGGTCACATCAGGTGCAGGTCTCTGGTCGGCAGTGGGTGCGGTGATCAACACTTCGCTCTCGTCGACAGGACGGAAGCGAACCTCTCCTGATCCATAATCGATAACGACCCTCGTAGATGCGAGGAATGGTCGTCCCAGGATGATTGGAGAGTGCTCCCCAGTGGAGGTCTCCATGGACAATACGACAAAATCAACATGATAGCTCGTGCCCTGAATCGAAATGACGACGTTTTCAAGGATACCCTTCGGCCTCTTGATAGATCCATCAGCAAACTGTACGATCATCCTGGTCTTCTTGAGAGGCCCTAAGTGAAGAGACTGTACCAGCGAGAAGGGTATGATACTGATCGATGCACCGCCGTCTAGGAGAGTGTGATCACATGTGTGGTCAGAGATTGTGCAGCTAATGAAAGGTGTGGCAGTGTTCCTCTTCCGAGGAATGGGACGGTGTGTGATGGCGTGGGCAGTGGCCATGGTCAAGATGTGACGCTCAGATCTGCTCCTCCGCTTTCTCTTCTTGGGAAGAGGAGCAGATAAATCGGTCATGGCCTGCTGAAGTGGGGCACGGATAATCTCATGAATGGTGGCCACCACTTCGGGTTCAGTCAGAATTTTTTTGAATTTTTGAACCTCCTCCATACAAGGGAGGAAGTCGGAATCATCATATACACGAGGTATGCCAAGAGCAGTCTGTACAGCGGCATCCTTGGGGTCAAAGGTGGGACGGGGTGTGAATGAATGTGTGGTCAAAGGATCTGGCAAGTGGTACCTCTCCTCACAGTCTGGCTCGATCATGCGTTTCCCGAAGTCTTTTTGTATTTTTAAATTTTTCTCATTTTTTTGTAATTTTGGTGATTACAAGCTCTCATGGAAATCCTCGAGTGAACCCATATCATCAAATGGTGGAACATCATGGTCGCTCTTATTGGTACTAGTGAGGTGTTCAATCCTCTGTCTCATATGATCCATCATCTGGGTCAAGTGCTCAAGGGTGGACTCCATGAAAGGTGACTCCATCAGCTCAGTCTCAGGTGGATGTGAAAGTGGAGACGGATAATACACAGGTGGAGATAGAGGTGGGTGTGGGTAGAAATCCGAGTCCTGATACTGTGGCTGAGGCGGATATGTACAAAAGTCAGGAGTAAAGTCCTCCTGGAAAAAAGGAGGTGGACCAGCTGGAGTGAACGAATAATCCGCAAAATCCGGATAAAATACGCTCCAGTCGGCCATCTCGAAAACAAAAGGAAAATGATCGGAGGAGCACGATGGTCGAGTCAAGAGAGTGGAGAAGAAGGCGCAAATGCGCGGAGATGATCTAGGACACACAAAACAATCACAAACAGAAATGAAAAATTAAGACAAACCCTCAATTCACCTACTCAACTTGGTGAAGACCAAAAATGCGGTCTTTTTATCTTGTCTGTTTTAGAGTTAGGTGAGAAGTCAAAGAATTTCACACACACTTAGGGGGCTTGATGGGATTTGGGCACTAATCCTTAAGGTGTGCGCGAGCAAATAAAACGAAGACAATGAGGGGATTACTCGCCCAAATACAAGATTTTTCTTTTGATCGGTTTTAGGGTCAAGTAAAATTAGCAGTCCCAATTTTATTGGTTATCACTTTTTTTTTGGATTTTTAATAAAAATGCACGATCCTATCAGGGATTCAATTCCTTTAAGATCCTAGGTTGGCAAAATCAGAGGTAGAGAGGCTGAAAAGCAATGCAAGCGATCAAAACGATGATGGATGCTAAAGCGTAAATGCTCACCTTGCCTCCAGCACTCTACATGCAAGGATGCTCAACAGAATTGAAACCTATCTATATGTAAATGCAAAAGCCGATGAAATCGCCCTAAGTTCAGAAACTGCTATTAGCGGGAAGCACCACAAGTTGATCGCCAATCCTCAACCCTAGAGTCCGGTCTAGGCTCACCCCTCCTCTGCTCAACAAATTGAGGGTAGGAGAAAGCTCTTTGCGGGGAGAGCTCGCGGCGCGACGGATTGAAGGTGATGATCAACTGTTTATAATTTGACTAAGTCCAAACGAAACTATAGGCACATGCAAGGGTGATTAATGTTTTTGGACCTAATCTATCGCAAGCAATCCTAAAAGCTAAGGGCTCAATCACACAAAAGAAATGAAAAATAAAACCGGAAAACAAAATAAAAAAATGCGAAGAAAAACCGGCAAAAACCGCGATGAGCCCCCAAGTGAACAATCACTTGGAAATTAGGCTCGAATGTCCAAGTCCGGGGGTACCTGTATTATTACAATAAAGGAGTCTCTCTCTCACTTAAATTACAAACTAAATGCAAGAGAATAAAGGAAATAGAATTGTCTTCAAAATTCTCTCCTAGCCCGCCTTCGTGCTAAGTCAAGTCGCCTCACGTGGGTGCGCAGGTGCTCCTGGAAGAGAGCTCCTCCCTCGATCCGCGTTCCTCGCAAGAAGTCAAACAAGAGAGAGGTTAGACAATTCAAACAAGAAACTATCAAAAATAAGGAAAAAAAACAGACAGAGCTAAAAACCGCAAAGGTAGACAAATAGCCACAACACGAAGCAAAAACTCGAACTACGCGTTGTTGCTCCCCGGCAACGACGCCATTTGTTGAACACAGAAATCGCAGAGGTCGTGTTGACTCACAAGGCGAATCAACAGTCGTTGATTTGACCTCCAACGAAATCCGAAATTCAAACAACAATTAACCCACAACAGATAAATCAAGCAATGAAAGTAAATGTGCGGAGTTAAAATTTATTATAACTCTACAACAAGATGTGTATAGTGCAAGTATGTGTAGAGGTCGAACACAGGGAGCAGACAGGTAGAACGGGACACAAGTGCACAAAATGTGTATGAAAGTGATCAAGTGTCTATTATGCTATTTTTTTTGTGGGTTTTTAATTTTTATATTTTTTATTTGATTTTTAATTTTATAATTTTGTATTTTGATTTTTAATTGACTGATTTTATATTTTCTTTTTATATTTTATATTTTTTTATTTTCTTTTTCAATATTGGAAAATAAAGACAATGTAATAAAAGGAAGCAAGAGATATTTATAAAAATAGATAAAAATACTCAAAAATAAGCAAATAAAGTCTTTTTGGCCTTTTTATACCTTTTTACTGTTTTTGTGATTTTTGGGTAATTTTTAGAATGTTTTTGGTATTTTTAATGCCAAAATAAAGAAAACAGGGGCAAAAATGCAAGGCTGAAACTAAAATGGATAAATAAAATAGCAAACGGTAACAAAAATTCTCCAAATTAATTTTCACTTAAAGATAATAAAATAAGGAAAATTCAGGAAAAGAAAACACGATTTTTGGATTTTTTATGAATTTTATAAATTTTTATGAAGGTTTTTAGAGTTTTGTGATTTTTAGGAGTTTGGTTTTATATTTTTTAATGATTTTTGTCTGGGAGTTAAAACACACTAAAAGGAACAAAATATATTTTTTTGGGATTTTTCTGGAGTGTTTTTATATTTTGTTGGTATTTTATGATGCAAACAGTGCTGAAAATGGCTATTTTTGAATTTTTATAAATAATAAAATGCAATAATTATGAAAAATAAAAATATGGTGATAAACTACTATGCAACAGGAAGCTACAGTGATTTTTGGGGATTTTTAGGGGTTTTAGAGATGCGTGCAAAAATTACTAGAAGCATAAAGAAAAGGCATGAGTGCAGGGGTATTTGTGTAATTAGCGGAAAATATGAGGGCCTCCTTGCAATATTTCCAGAAACTTGACCACGCAGCAAAAATGTTTATGCACTGAAAACATATACTCAAAAATCCAGGGGGGGCTGCAAAAACGCCAAGGAGCATGTGCGTAGGCACGTGCCTGGCGAGGCTCCACCTGTAATATTACAAAGGTACGAGGGGACGACTGCAAATGTTTCAAATGTTTTGCACAGAAAACCAAAGTCTTAAACTAAACTATGAAATCCAAAAATCGCCAGGGTTAAAACATAAAATACCCAGCAAGACTGCAGATCGCACGGCTTGGGCGAATTCACTGACACACGTGGCGCGATCTTAGGGGCTGATACCCCTTCATCCCAGACGGCCTGGATTAGATGGCTTTGGATGATCGAACGGCGCTGCTCCTCGCCAATCGAACGGTGGCTGAACGCGAAGGAAGAACAGCAGTGATCGGACGGCGTCGGGCAACTCAGGAAGAACAGGCAGGAGCCCTCGCCTGAGCAAGGTCCTCCCGCGAAGTGCGCCGCCCTACGCCACCCGTTGGGGGTTCGAAAAGGCCCGGGAAGCTTCCTGGGGCATCCGTATTGAGATGGGCGGCCTCAGAATGGAGGGGGACCGCCGGTAGACCGCCGCGACGTCAAGAAAAGGGGGCTGCTCCAGGTGGCGTGTCGTTTCTCAAAAACCGACCCCCGGCGGGGTCTTGAACCTCCAGGACCTGCACGTAGTGAACAAATGACAAAAAAAGTCCTGGGGGCTCCAGCAGTGGGGTAAAGGCGGAATAGGAGTGGGCGGACAGTGGTGATGGTGGCCGGGACCGCAACACTCCGGCGAGGGGATTAGGAGTGATTTACTCGATGGAAGGACCAGTTAGATGCGTGAATCAACGCCTAATCTTAACAGAGAATAAAATAACAAGAAAATGGATAGAAATATGAAGAATAAAGTAGACCTCGAGGGTTGAAAAACCCAAGGTCGGACCTCAACGGCCACGGGTGGCCGGAGGTGATGGAAGCACCTCCTTGGTCGACTAGCACCGCCCCTGAGGAGTTGGAGGATCTCCTGTCACAAGACCCGATCCAGAACTCGCAATCAAAGAGTGGGAAGAAGGTCAAAAAGGGTTCAAAATTAAATGGGGGTAGCTGGGCGGTTTTTGAAACATGGTCATGGCGCGCAGTTCAAGGAGCGATCACGGGTGAGGCTTTGGTCAAAACGCCAAGCCAATGCCTGGGCGTGTAGGTTCACTAGTAGGACTACAAATATCGTGAAGAGACCGACCTCAAACGGTGAAAGAATCGGCCTCCAAAAATCCGCGAAGTCCAAGAAAACTCATATTCTGACAATGAACAGGCTGGGGTCAGAGAGTTGACCGCGGGTCAACTCTCCGGCCCCCCTGGTTGGTCCACGTGGACCAACCAGGAAAAAGCCTGAAAAAATGATTTAAAAATTCATTTTAAAATAGTAAACGATTTTATTAATTTTAGGTTATAAAATAAAAAATATTTGTAATTTTATAAATTATTTTATTATGATTTTTATTTATTTTTATGAGACATATTTTTACAAGTTTGCATTTATGCCCTTTATAGGTATCTATATCTATGTATTTAAGTATTCTATTATTATTTAGGTATTTTTAGTATTATTATTTTTATTTATGATTTTATAAAATTATAAAATACTTTTATATACATAAATATATTTTTATTTTATTTTTCTGATATGTTTTGTATATTTAATAAAATACAAATATGTTTTGTATAGGTATATATATAGATAATGTATCTATGTATTTTATTTTTAAGTATTTTTATTTTGTATTTTCTTTGCATGTTTATTCTAATTTTAATGCACATAATTATTATAAGTAATATTTACAACATTATAAAAACATAAAATTATAAAAATAATAAATAAATAATAAATTGAATATTTTAATCAGTATAGCTATACAACGGGGGTCCAAAACTCAACTTTCAAACCGTAGCTCCGCCAAATGCGAAACCACCGCCATTAATTAGCTTATTTTCTTCTATATACAATTAAAGTGAGTATGCTGCATTTGGAGTTTTCAGTTGTGAGATACGGGTCTGGGAAGTTGGGATTCTGGATTCTTATTCAGACCATAACTTTTTATCTGTGTAACATTTTTCTGTGAAATCAATTCTGTATTTTTCTTTATTTAATTATCTACAACTTTCATGTACAAAGTTTCTTTATTTGATGTATAAAAAGTGGAACCAAAAATAGGTCCCAAAATGAATAAAGAATGAATTAATAATTATAGGTATTTGGTCTGTATTTTGGCCCTTATCCCCCCCTACTTTATTCCTTGTCGACCTATTCATCAAGATGCCTATGTCTCGGGGTTTCGGGTCATAAAATATTTACAATATTTTATTCTTTTTCTTTTCTTTTCTTTATTCTATAATTTTGGCTATAAAAACCGCATTTTATACAATATTTACACACATATGCATGAATGCTAAAATGCCTATAATACGCCTATTTACACGCATTTACTAGGGTTTTTAAGGCCAAAATGATAGAATAAAGATGATGAAACGTGGATTCATCAATAGGATACATATATATATATATAATAGAGAAAAATCAGAAAAATACCCTAAGGGCTTCCACTTCCTAGCTTAGCCGTAGCCAGAGGGGCAGGCTACTGTGCTAGGCTTCTTTGGGACGGTGCGAAGCGGTCATAAATGCTCGTCCTAGCAGCATAGTTAACGAAGCAGTTAAGTCTCTAACCTCGTCAAGGACCAGGACTATGAGCTCCTTCATCCGTACCCTTCGAGATGTCAACTGATTGCGTCGGAAGAGAAGGATTTTAAAATGTATATAGTATTTTTAATAATAATAATAATATAAGTAAATATAAGTATATAATATAGGCTAGTATATAAAAATATAGCTATAAATATTTAGAATGGGCAAATAAAATATTTTTCTCTTCTTTATATTTTTTCTATTAAAATAAATAAGATAGAAAAATATAAAATGGGTTTTTTAGAATTTCAAGAGTGTTTGATAATTTTTATAAAGTTTTTAGGATTTTTCATTTTCCATTATTTTCCTTTTGATATTTTTAGTGATTGTTGGTTTATAGTCGTAAAATACAATAATAAAGCTACTATATTTTTTGGAATTTTTCAAAATATTTTCCTAATTTTATGTATTTTTTAATACAAACAAAGAATAAATGTAATGTTTTTGAATTTTTAAATATAGAAATTTAATTTTAATTGTCCTACGAAAATTATATGTGATTTAGTAAGACGTCACAACTTAAAATAATTTTCCTACAAAGTTTTGATGTAAAATGCTATTTTTAATGTAAGAAATACAAGAAATAAAAATTAAAAGACTGACAGGGACTTAAATGCAATAAAAAATAAATAAACATTTATTCCAGAGTTGAAAATAGAAATATAAGGGCTCTATGCAAAATTTCCTGATTTTTTAATGAATACAGTGATGGTAGGGGTATACTTGTAATTTTCTAAAAACTAAAGGGCATACATGTAATTTATCCAAAAAGTTTTACACTTAATTAAAAAGTTCCTATACTAAATAATAACAAAACCCTCAAGGGGGTCCCTATAAAATGCCCGCCCCTCACGTGTATGCGTACGTGAGGTGATGTGTTGAGGGACCTAAATGAAACTAACAAATGTATGGGGATCTACTTGCAAATATTACAAAAGTTTTAAACTGTAATTGACATTTTATGGACTAAAATAAAATTACAAAAACTGAGGTTTGTGGAGAAAAATACCCCTCCTACGCGCGATCGAATGGTTGCTTTCGTTCACTTATCCACATGCCGCCTCCTAGTGGCTCGATGATTGTTCGATGATGAACGGTGGAGATTAGATCAGACGATGCATCTGATGATGGAGCACGATGAAGATCTAACGATAGCTGGACGTTCTGGAGCAGACAATCTGATCCGATGGCAGAGAGGCATGGAGGAAGAACATGGAAGAAGCTCCGCTTTGGCAAGCTTCTTCCAGCGAGATCTCCAACCTCCATCGGCTGCTGGCGCTGCGGAATGGTACAAAAGGTTCCTAGAAGCCTTACGCAGCTGTCGAGGTGCTCAAGTGAGGTCCGAATCTCCACAGTGGAGCTCTGGAGGTCGAGGGAGATACAGGGGATCTAACACCTATTCTTGGACAAAAAATGCCTCCAAAGAGGATATCGACCCCTGGTTCCTACACAGTTAACTTAAGCACACAAAAAGGAGTGTCCAGTGGGTCAATTGGGGTTGAAATGGACGGAGATGAAGCGCGACGGAGGGTCTCCGAGGCGCGAAGGAGGTGAGACCCTGATCTCTTGATCCGGAGAAGATCAAGGGGAATGAAGATGCCAGAGGCGTAGAGAAGCGAAAGGGGTACGAGGTGGAGGTGCTAGGCAGGTTGGAGCACGATCAAATCACTATGAAACAACGACCGGAGCTGGGGCTCTGAAAAACTTCGATACGGGAATGTAACAAAATAAAATGCGATAATAACTGAAAGTAAATGCTTAACTATGCTAATCTAAGTCCTATGAATGAAAAGAAACATTAAACTAGGGCTCTACCGCACGAAAGAGGGATCCCATATGGAGTTGCGATAGAGACAACCAAGGAGCTCGGATCACACGTTCCAACACCTCTTCCTCCATGCCAAACACTGCAGCGAAGAAGCTCCTATCACCAACAACCTAACCAACGAGAAATCTGGGGATTTCGAGGGCTTGAGTGGGATAAAAAATTGAAGGGAAGCTAGTGGGGGGGTATATGTAAAAGGGAGCTTTGACTCGGGAAGAACAATCGATGCAATGATCCTCAGATCGAGGAATCAAGTTGTCATGAAAGATCATAGATCGAGGGTCAAAAGCTACGAAGGATTCATCCCAAAAATTGAAAGAATAGGCAGAGATAAATCGAGGAACATGGGAGGTCGGCTGGGTCTGATAGACGTAAGGTGTATGGGGACTAGTTGACCGACGGGTCAACCAAGGCTGACCCCCACTAGGCCACGTAGGCTGCCAAAGGACAAATCAGAAATGAAAAGAAAAGAAATTTGAAAAGAAATTAATAAATGATTTAATTAAATAATACTCGAAACATGAAAATTTATTTGTTATTTTATGTAATATTTTATGATGATATTTATTTATTTTTCGAGTTAATTTATTGTATGTTACTTCTTTATGTACATTTATAGGTATATTTATCTATATACAATATATTTTATTTTTTATTTTTTTAAATTATTATTTTATATACAAAATTTATATATTTATAAATATTTAAATACACAATAATATTTTTATTGTATTTTTCTGAAGTCATTTGTACACTTAAATAAATATGTATATATAATATATATGTATATATGCATAATTCATTTATATATGATGATACATTTATTTATTTTATTGTACTTTTAATTATTTTATTTTATTTTATTTATGTACATGTATTATAAATAGTATTTACAAAATTATAAAAATATAAAATAATAAAGATATAAAAATAAATAAACTGATTATTTTATATAGGTAAATTGCACAATGAGGGCCCAAAACCTAACTTTTGCATCTTTACTCTAAATTAAATGAAACTATCTCCATTAAATAGATAATTTAATTTTATGAACAATAAAGGTTAGTTTGGTGAATTTTGAGTCCATATGGAGAAGAAACATGTATGTGAAGTTTCTTTGCAGCCTTTTATTTTTGAGTGTCTAGGGCACACTCTGTATTATTTTTAAGTAAAATAAAATTTTATATTTTTTATTTATTTTTATCTACAACTTTCAGTTCAAAGCTTATTGGTTTGAGGTATAAATAATAAAGAATAAAATAGGTCCCAAATTGAATTATTGGGAATAAAATTGAGGGTTTTATTGGTTATTTTTGGCCATTATCTCACCCTGCTTTATTCCTTATCGATCAAGTCATCATGATGCCTAGGTCTCGAGATTTAGGACCATTCAATACTTTTGGTATTTCATTCTTTTTCTTTTTTCTTTATTCTTTTATTTTGGCTTTAAATAATGCATTTTGTACAATATCTACAGTGTAAGAAATGCTTGTTATTTTACGTAAATTAATATACATGCATTTAGCTAGGGTTTAAAGGCCAAAATGAAAAATACAAACTATGAATGGAGATTCATCATTTTGTTGAGTTCCCGTGGATCGCTCATCCTCTTATACTATTCTTATTTTAATATCTCATGGCTTGTATTTGAATAAAATTATCTGAAATCTTTCGTTTTTCGCATGCACACACACAAACACTACAAAACACTTTTTAACACATTGAAAATTCTGTTTTTGATGACATAACTAGAGGCCTTCCATACGAGTATGAATGTTAAATTCAAATATGATAAATTAGCGATTCTAAAGATTTCTCCCGCTACTAGCAAGATTGTAGGTGCTTGGATAACTATATTTTTTATTAAAATAAATAAGATACAAAAATATAAAATGATTTTTTTATAATTTCAAGAGTGTTTGATAATTTTTATAAAGTTTTTAGAATTTTTCATTTTCCATTATTTTCTTTTGATATTTTTAGTGATTTTTGGTTTATAGTCGTAAAATACAATAATAAAGCTACTGTATTTTTTTGAAATCTTTCAAAATATTTTTCTAATTTTATGTATTCTTTAATACAAACAAGGAACAAATGTAATGTTTTTGAATTTTTAAATATAGAAATTTAATTTTAATTTTCCTACGAAAATTATATGTGATTTAATAAGATGTCACAACTTAAAATAATTTTCCTACAAAGTTTTGATGTAAAATGCTATTTTTAATGTAAGAAATACAAGAAATAAAAATTAAAAGACTGGTAGGGACTTAAATGCAATAAAAAATAAATAAACATTTATTCCAGAGTTGAAAATAGAAATATAAGGGCTCTACGCAAAATTTCCTGAAATTTTAATGAATACAGTGATGGTAGGGGTATACTTGTAATTTTCTAAAAACTAAAGGGCATACATGTAATTTATCCAAAAAGTTTTACACTTAATTAAAAAGTTCCTTTACTAAATAATAACAAAACCCTCAAGGGGGTCCCTATAAAACGCCCGCCCCTCACGTGTATGCGCACGTGAGGTGATGTGGTGAGGGACCTAAATGAAACTAACAAATGTGTGGGGATCTACTTGCAAATATTACAAAAGTTTTAAACTGCAATTGACATTTTATGGACTAAAATAAAATTACAAAAATTGAGGTGTGCGGAGAAAAATACCCCTCCTACACGCGATCGAATGGTTGCTTTCGTTCACTTATCCACATGCCGCCTCCGAGTGGCTCGATGACTGTTCGACGATGATCGGTGGAGATTAGATCAGGCGATGCATCTGATGATGGAGGGCGATGAAGATCTAACGATAGCTGGACGTTCTGGAGCAGACAATCTGATCCGATGGCAGAGAGGCATGGAGGAAGAACAAGGAAGAAGCTCTGCTTTGGCAAGCTCCTTCCAGCGAAATCTCCAACCTCCATCGGCTGCTGGCGCTGCGGAATGGTACAAAAGGTTCCTAGAAGCCTTACGTAAGTGTCGAGGTGCTCAAGTGAGGTCCGAATCTCCACAGTGGAGCTCTGGAGGTCGAGGGAGATACAGGGGATCTAACACCTATTCTTGGACAAAAAATGCCTCCAAACAGGATATCGACCCTTGGTTGCTACACAGTTAACTTCAGTACACAAAAAGGAGTGTCCAGTGGGTCAATTGGGGTTGAAATGGACGGAGATGAAGCGCGACGGAGAGTCTCCGAGGCGCGAAGGAGGTGAGACCCTGATCTCTTGATCCGGAGAAGATCAAGGGGAATGAAGATGCCAGAGGCGCAGAGAAGCAAAAGAGGTACGAGGTGGAGGTGCTAGGCAGGTTGGAGCACGATCAAATCACTATGAAACAACGACTGGAGCTGGGGCTCCGACGAACATCGATACGGGAATGTAACAAAATAAAATGCGATAATAACTGAAAGTAAATGCTTAACTATGCTAATATACGTCCCAGGAATGAAAAGAAACATTAAACTAGGGCTCTACCGCACGAAAGAGGGAACCCATATGGAGTTGCGATAGAGACAGCCAAGGAGCTCGGATCACACGTTACAACACCTCTTCCTCCATGCCGAACACTCCAATGAAGAAGCTCCTATCACCAACAACCTAAACAACGAGAAATCTGGGGATTTCGAGGGCTAGAGTGGAATAAAAAAATTGAAGGGAAGCTAGTGGGGGGTATATGTACAAGGGAGCTTTGACTCGGGATGAACAATCGATGCAATGATCCTCAGATCGAGGAATCAAGTTGTCATGAAAGATCATAGATCGAGGGTCAAAAGCTACGAAGGATTCATCACAAAAAATGAAAGAATAGGCAGAGATAAATCGAGGAACATGGGAGGTCAGCTGGGTCTGATAGACCTAAGGTGTATGGGGACCAGTTGACCGATGGGTCAACCAAGGCTGACCCCCACTAGGCCACGTAGGCTACCAAAGGACAAATCAGAAATGAAAAGAAAAGAAATTTGAAAAGAAATTAATAAATGATTTAATTAAATAATACTCGAAACATGAAAATTTATTTGTTATTTTATCTAATATTTTATGATGATATTTATTTATTTTTCTAGTTAATTTATTATATGTTACTTTTTATGTATATTTAACGGTATATTTATCTATATACAATATATTTTATATTTTATTTTTTATTTTAAAATTATTATTTTATATACAAAATTTTTATATTTATAAATATTTAAATACACAATAATATTTTTATTGTATTTTTCTGAAGTCATTTGTACACTTAAATAAATATGTATATATAGTATATAGGTATATATATGTATAATTCATTTATATATGATGATACATTTATTTATTTTAATGTACTTTTAATTTTTTATTAGATTTTATTTATGTACATGTATTATAAATAATATTTACAAAATTATAAAAATATAAAATAATAAAGATATAAAAATAAATAAACTGATTATTTTATATAGGTAAATTGCACAATGAGGTCCCAAAACCTAACATTTGCATCTTAACTTTAAATTAAATTAAACTATCTTCATTAAATATATAATTTAATTTTATGAACAATAAAGGTTAGTTTGGTGAATTTTGAGTCCATATGGAGAAGAAACATGTATGTGAAGTTTTCTTTGCAGCCTTTTGTTTTTGAGTGTCTAGGGCACACTCTGTATTATTTTTAAGTAAAATAAAATTTTATATTTTTTTATTTATTTTTATCTACAACTTTCATGTTCAAAGCTTATTGGTTTGAGGTATAAATAATAAAGAATAAAATAGGTCCCAAATTGAATTATTGGGAATAAAATTGAGGGTTTTATTTATTTTTGGCCATTATCTCACCTGCTTTATTCCTTATCGATTAAGTCATCATGATGCCTAGGTCTCGAGTTTTAGGACCATTCAATACTTTTGGTATTTCATTCTTTTTCTTTTTTCTTTATTATTTTATTTTGGATTTAAATAATGCATTTTGTACAATATCTACAGTGTAAAAAATGCTTGTTATTTTACGTAAATTAATATACATGCATTTAGCTAGGGTTTAAAGGCCAAAATGAAAAAATAAAAACTATGAATGGAGATTCATCATTTTGTTGAGTTCCTGTGGATCACTCATCCTCTTATACTATTCTTATTTTAATATCTCATGGCTTGTATTTGAATAAAATTATCTGAAATCTTTCGTTTTTCGCATGCACACACACAAACACTAAAAAACACTTTTTAACACATTGAAAATTGTGTTTTTAATGACATAACTAGAGGCCTTCCATACGAGTATGAATGTTAAATTCAAATATGATAAATTAGCGATTTTAAAGTTTTCTCCCGCTACTAGCATGATTGTAGGTGCTCGGATAACTATATTTTTTCAATTAAAATAAATAAGATACAAAAATATAAAATGGGTTTTTTAGAATTTTAAGAGTGTTTGATAATTTTTATAAAGTTTTTAGGATTTTTCATTTTCCATTATTTTTCTTTTGATATTTTTAGTGATTTTTGGTTTATAGTCGTAAAGTACAATAATAAAACTACTATATTTTTTTTGGAATTTTCAAAATATTTTCCTAATTTTATGTATTTTTAATACAAACAAGGAACAAATGTAATGTTTTTGAATTTTTAAATATAGAAATTTAATTTTAATTTTCCTACGAAAATTATATGTGATTTAGTAAGATGTCACAACTTAAAATAATTTTCCTACAAAGTTTTGATGTAAAATGCTATTTTTAATGTAAGAAATACAAGAAATAAAAATTAAAAGACTGGTAGGGACTTAAATTCAATAAAAAATTAATAAACATTTATTCCAGAGTTGAAAATAGAAATATAAGGGCTCTACGCAAAAGTTCTTGATTTTTTAATGTACACAATGATGGTAGGGGTATACTTGTACTTTTCTAAAAACTAAAGGGCATACATGTAATTTGTCCAAAAAGTTTTACACTTAATTAAAAAGTTCCTATACTAAATAATACCAAAACCCTCAAGGGGGTCCCTATAAAATGCCTGCCCCTCACGTGTATGCGCACGTGAGGTGATGTGGTGAGGGACCTAAATGAAACTAACAAATGTATGGGGATCTACTTGCAAATATTACAAAAGTTTTAAACTATAATTGACATTTTATGGACTAAAATAAAATTACAAAAACTGATGTGTATGGAGAAAAATACCCCTCCTACGCGCGATCGAATGGTTGCTTTCGTTCACTTATTCACATGCCGCCTCCTAGTGGCTCGATGACTGTTCGACGATGATCGATGGAGATTAGACCAGGCGATGCATCTGATGATGGAGGGCGATGAAGATCTAACGATTGCTGGACGTTCTGGAGCAGACAATCTGATCCGATGGCAGAGAGGCATGGAGGAAGAACATGGAAGAAGCTCCACTTTGGTAAGCTTTTCCAGCGAGATCTCCAACCTCCATCGGCTGCTGGCGCTGCGGAATGGTACAAAAGGTTCCTAGAAGCCTTACGCAGCTATCGAGGTGCTCAAGTGAGGTCCGAATATCCACAGTGGAGCTCTGGAGGTAGAGGGAGATACAGGGGATCTAACACCAATTCCTGGACAAAAAATACCTCCAAAGAGGATATCGACCCTTGGTTCCAACACAGTTAACTTCAGTACACAAAAAGGAGTGTCCAGTGGGTCAATTGGGGTTGAAATGGACGGAGATGAAGCGTGACGGAGGGTCTCCGAGGCACGAAGGAGGTGAGACCCTGATCTCTTGATCCGGAGAAGATCAAGGGGAATGAATATGCCATAGGCGTAGAGAAGCGAAAGGGGTACGAGTTGGAGGTGCTAGGCAGGTTGGAGCACGATCAAATCACTATGAAACAACGACCGGAGCTGGGGCTCCGACGAACTTCGATACGAGAATGTAACAAAATAAAATGCGATAATAACTGAAAGTAAATGCTTAACTATGCTAATCTAAGTCCTAGGAATGAAAAGAAACATTAAACTAGGTCTCTACCGCACGAAAGAGGGAACCCATATGGAGTTGCGATAGAGACAGCCAAGGAGCTCGGATCACACGTTTCAACACCTCTTCCTCCATGCCAAACACTCCAGCGAAGAAGCTCCTATCACCAACAACCTAACCAACGAGAAATCTGGGGATTTCGAGGGCTTGAGTGGAATAAAAAATTGAAGGGAAGCTAGTGGGGGGTATATGTACAAGGGAGCTTTGACTCGGGAAGAACAATCGATGCAATGATCCTCAGATTGAGGAATCAAGTTGTCATGAAAGATCATAGATCGAGGGTCAAAAGCTACGAAGGATTCATCCCAAAAAATGAAAGAATAGACATAGATAAATCGAGGAACATGGGAGGTCAGTTGGGTCCGATAGACCTAAGGTGTATGGGGACCAGTTGATCGACGGGTAAACCATGGCTGACCCCCACTAGGCCACGTAGGCTGCCAAAGGACAAATCAGAAATGAAAAGAAAAGAAATTTGAAAATAAATTAATAAATGATATAATTAAGTAATACTCGAAACATGAAAATTTATTTGTTATTTTATGTAATATTTTATGATGATATTTATTTATTTTTCGAGTTAATTTATTGTATGTTACTTTTTATGTACATTTATAGGTATATTTATCTATATACAATATATTTTATATTTTATTTTATATTTTAAAATTATTATTTTATATACAAAATTTTTATATTTATAAATATTTAAATACATAATAATATTTTTATTGTATTTTTCTAAAGTCATTTGTACACTTAAATAAATATGTATATATAATATATACGTATATATATATGTATAATTCAATTATATATGATGATACATTTATTTATTTTAATGTACTTTTAATTGCGTTATTTTATTTTATTTATGTACATGTATTATAAATAATATTTACAAAATTATAAAACTATAAAATAATAAAACTATAAAAATAAATAAACTGGTTATTTTATATAGGTAAATTGCACAATGAGGGCCCAAAACCACATTTTGCATCTTAAATCTAAATTAAATTAAACTATCGTCATTAAATAGATAATTTAATTTTATGAACAATAAAGGTTAGTTTGATGGATTTTGAGTCCATATGGAGAAGAAACATGTATGCGAAGTTTTCTTTGCAACCTTTTTTTATTTTTGAGTGTTTAGGGTACACTCTGTATTATTTTTAAGTAAAATAAAATTTTATATTTTTTTATTTATTTTTATCTACAACTTTCATGTTCAAAGCTTATTGGTTTGAGGTATAAATAATAAAGAATAAAATAGGTCCCAAATTGAATTATTGGGAATAAAATTGAGGGTTTTATTGGTTATTTTTGGCCATTATCTCACCCTGCTTTATTCCTTATCGATCTAGTCATCATGATGCCTAGGTCTCGAGATTTAGGACCATTCAATACTTTTGGTATTTCATTCTTTTTCTTTTTTCTTTATTCTTTTATTTTGACTTTAAATAATGCATTTTGTACAATATCTACATTGTAAGAAATGCTTGTTATTTTACGTAAATTAATATACATGCATTTAGCTAGGGTTTAAAGGCCAAAATGAAAAAATAAAAACTATGAATGGAGATTCATCATTTTGTTGAGTTCCCGTGGATCGCTCATCCTCTTATACTATTCTTATTTTAATATCTCATGGCTTGTATTTGAATAAAATTACCTGAAATCTTTCGTTTTTCACATGCACACACACAAACACTAAAGACACTTTTTAACACATTAAAAATTGTGTTTTTAATGACATAACTAGAGGCCTTCCATACGAGTATGAATGTTAAATTCAAATATGATAAATTAGCGATTCTAAAGTTTTCTCCCGCTACTAGCAAGATTGTAGGTGCTCGGATAACTATATTTTTTCTAATAAAATAAATAAAATACAAAAATATAAAATGGGGTTTTTAGAATTTCAAGAGTGTTTGATAATTTTTATAAAGTTTTTAGGATTTTTCATTTTCCATTATTTTCTTTTGATATTTTTAGTGATTTTTGGTTTATAGTCGTAAAATACAATAATAAAGCTACTGTATTTTTTTGAAATTTTTCAAAATATTTTCCTAATTTTATGTATTTTTTAATACAAACAAGGAACAAATGTAATGTTTTTGAATTTTTAAATATAGAAATTTAATTTTAATTATACTACGAAAATTATATGTGATTTAATAAGATGTCACAACTTAAAATAATTTCCCTACAAAGTTTTGATGTAAAATGCTATTTTTAATGTAAGAAATATAATAAATAAAAATTAAAAGACAGATAGGGACTTAAATGTAATAAAAAATAAATAAACATTTATTCCAGAGTTGAAAATAGAAATATAAGGCTCTACGCAAAATTTCCTGAAATTTTAATGAATACAGTGATGGTAGGGGTATACTTGTAATTTTCTAAAAACTAAAGGGCATACATGTAATTTATCCAAAAAGTTTTACACTTAATTAAAAAGTTCCTTTACTAAATAATAACAAAACCCTCAAGGGGGTCCCTATAAAATACCCGCCCCTCACGTGTATGCGCACGTGAGGTGATGTGGTGAGGGACCTAAATGAAACTAACAAATGTATGGGGATCTACTTGAAAATATAACAAAAGTTTTAAACTGTAATTGGCATTTTATGGACTAAAATAAATTACAAAAACTGAGGTGTGTGGAGAAAAATACCCCTCCTACACGCGATCGTATGGTTGCTTTCGTTCACTTATCCACATGCCGCCTCCTAGTGGCCCGATGACTGTTCGACGATGATCGGTGGAGATTAAATCAGGCGATGCATTTGATGATGGAGGGCGATGAAGATCTAACGATAGCTGGACATTCTGGAGCAGACAATCTGATCCGATGGCAGAGAGGCATGGAGGAAGAACATGGAAGAAGCTCCGCTTTGGCAAGCTTCTTCCAGCGAGATCTCCAACCTCCATCGGCTGCTGGTGCTGCGGAATGGTACAAAAGGTTCCTGGAAGCCTTACGCAGCAGTCAGGGTTCTCAAGTGAGGTCCGAATCTCCACAGTGGAGCTCTGGAGGTCGAGTGAGATACAAGGGATCTAACACCTATTCTTGGACAAAAAATGCCTCCAAAGAGGATATCGACCCTTGGTTCCTACACAGTTAACTTCAGTACAGAAAAAGGAGTGTCCAGTGGGTCAATTGGGGTTGAAATGGATGGAGATGAAGCGCGACTGAGGGTCTCCGAGGCGCGAAGGAGGTGAGACCCTGATCTCTTGATCCGGAGAAGATCAAAGAAAATGAAGATGCCAGAGGCGTAGAGAAGCGAAAGGGGTAGGAGGTGGAGGTGCTAGGCTGGTTGGAGCACGATCAAATCACTATGAAACAACGATCGGAGTTGGGGCTCCAACGAACTTCGATACGGGAATGTAACAAAATAAAATGCGATGATAACTGAAAGTAAATGCTTAATATGCTAATCTAAGTCCTAGGAATGAAAAGAAACATTAAACTAGGTCTCTACCCCACGAAAGAGGGATCCCATATGGAGTTGCGATAGAGACAGCCAAGGAGCTCGGATCACACGTTCCAACACCTCTTCCTCCATGCCAAACACTCCAGCGAAGAAGCTCCTATCACCAACAACCTAACCAATGAGAAATCTGGGGATTTCGAGGGCTTGAGTGGGATAAAAAATTGAAGGGAAGCTAGTGGGGGGTATATGTACAAGGGAGCTTTGACTCGGGAAGAACAATCGATGCAATGATCCTCAGATCGAGGAATCAAGTTGTCATGAAAGATCATAGATCGAGGGTCAAAAGCTACGAAGGATTCATCCCAAAAAATGAAAGGATAGACAGAGATAAATCGAGGAACATGGGAGGTCAACTGGGTCTGATAGACCTAAGGTGTAAGGGGACCAATTGACCGACGGGTCAACCAAGGCTGACCCCCACTAGGCCACATAGGCTGCCAAAGGACAAATCAGAAATGAAAAGAAAAGAAATTTGAAAAGAAATTAATAAATGATTTAATTAAATAATACTCGAAACATGAAAATTTATTTGCTATTTTATGTAATATTTTATGATGATATTTATTTATTTTTCGAGTTAATTTATTGTATGTTACTTTTTATGTACATTTATAGGTATATTTATCTATATATAATATATTTTATTTTTTATTTTAAAATTATTATTTTATATACAAAATTTTATATTTATAAATATTTAAATACACAATAATATTTTTATTATATTTTTCTGAAGTCATTTGTACACTTTAATAAATATGTATATATAATATATATGTATATATATGTATAATTCATTTATATATGATGATTCATTTATTTATTTTATTGTACTTATATTTATTTTATTTATGTACATGTATCATAAATAATATTTACAAAACTATAAAAATATAAAAAAATAAAGATATAAAAATAAATAAACTGATTATTTTATATAGGTAAATTGCACAATGAGGGCCTAAAGCCTAACTTTTGCAACTTAACTCTAAATTAAATGAAACTATCTTCATTAAAGAGATAATTTAATTTTATGAACAATAAAGGTTAGTTTGGTGAATTTTGAGTCCATATGGAGAAGAAACATGTATGTGAAGTTTTCTTTGCAGCCTTTTATTTTTGAGTGTCTAGGGCAGACTCTGTATTATTTTTAAGTAAAATAAAATTTTATATTTTTTTATTTATTTTTATCTACAACTTTCATGTAAAAAGCTTATTGGTTTGAGGTATAAATAATAAAGAATAAAATAGGTCCCAAACTAAATTATTGGGAATAAAATTTAGGGTTTTATTGGTTATTTTTGGCCATTATCTCACCCTGCTTTATTCCTTATCGATCATGTCATCATGATGCATAGGTCTCAAGATTTTGGACCATTCAATACTTTTGCTATTTCATTCTTTTTCTTTTTTCTTTATTCTTTTATTTTGGCTTTAAATAATGCATTTTGTACAATATCTACAGTGTAAAAAATGCTTGTTATTTTACGTAAATTAATATACATGCATTTAGCTAGGGTTTAAAGGCCAAAATGAAAAAAAAACCATGAAGGGAGATTCATCATTTTGTTGAGTTCCCGTGGATTGCTCATCCACTTATACTATTCTTATTTTAATATCTCATGGCTTGTATTTGAATAAAATTATCTGAAATCTTTCGTTTTTCGCATGCACACACACAAACACTAAAAAACACTTTTTAACACATTGAAAATTGTGTTTTTAATGACATAACTTGAGGCCTTCCATACAAGTATGAATGTTAAATTCAAATATGATAAATTGGCGATTCTAAAGTTTTCTCCCGCTACTAGCAAGATTGTTGGTGCTCGGATACCTCCATCTGCGATGGTGTAATTGGAGGCATAACCTCCCTTGCCCCTCCATCAATGTACATCCATTCATAGTTTAGACTAGAAAAAGACTTCTTGTGTGTTTTTTGCAGGGGTGATTGCATACTTAGACTTCCGTTTTTTCTTATCCATGCTCTATGAACACCAAATTTATGATCAATAAGAGTTAAGAGTTTAGCACATAGTCAATAAATGTTTGTTTGTTATGAAAATTAGGTGTAAATCTTGTTTAAAGAACATTTGATGTCAGAAATTCCTTTTATACTTTGGAATGCTTAGTAATATAAAAAAATGAAGCTTTCTATGATCTAAACACATGCACATAGAATATTTCCCATAAGTATACAATATCAGTTATACCACTCCTTTATTTGGAATATCAGTTGTGCCCCTGACTTCTTGTCGTTCTATAACTTCTACTCCTTTATTACTTTATCTGTCAATAAGTTGAACTTAACCATAATTATTTCAAATCATGGTGAGTATAGAGGGGCATAATTATCCAAACACTCCTCACACCCATCCTCCTTCTCTGTCCCATCTTCATCTGCTGCACCGGCTTCCGCCCTCCTCCTTCGCTGTCCTCGTTGATGCACAAAACTTCATCAACTTCACTGCAGATGGGGTCTCGAATTCTCAATTGTGGATCGATTGTGTGTGGTAGACTGCAAGTGGATGGTGTCGTGGAGTGGTGGATGCGGTGAAGGAGTAGGGGGTGGAGGAGGAAAATTGGGTGTTGGAGGAGGGGGTCGATGGAGGAGGAAGGTGCATCAGAGAAGGTGTGTGTATGTGGGGGGGGGGGGGTGGAGGAGGAGCAGGGAAGAAGGGAATGGGATGGTGGGAGGAGGAGGGGTTGGTAGGAGGAGAAGGGAGTAGCAGAGGATCAAGGAGGCGGCGGAGGAGGAGAGGGCGCTGGAGGAGTGGGTGGGGGAGGAGGACGGGATGCTGAGGCTAAGGGGCACGGGAGGGGGAGTCCAGGGCGGAGGAGGATGCCAGGGTCAGAGGAGGGGGGAGGCTAGGTGTGAAGGAGGAAAAATAGGGGTGGGGGTGGGGGAGGCGGGAGTAGGAGGCTGGGGTTGGAAGGGGCTGAGGCAGAGGGGGAGGGTGAGGAGGAAGATGAAAGACCTTTCATCCCTTTTTTAAACCTTAATTCCCATCGTGTCCCCAAAGTTAACGTCCGTTTGCATTGGGCAAGGACGTCAACTAACCTGAGGAGTACAAGAGATAGAACGACAAGGAAGTCGGGGGTATAACTGATACCAAAAAAGGATGGGACATAACTAATATGGCAATATCTTAGAGGGGTACAACTGATAAAAATCATATTTTTAATGATATGCATTAAAAGTATACTATCATGTAAGGAATATATTAATTTATTAAGATAGAGGTGATTACGTTGTTTAATTTAAAGAAGAAATTGTCAATAAAACATCAACTTGTAATAATTCAAAATGACAAATGCAAATAAATCAATGTATGATATCAAAATATATTAACCCTGTTTGCAAAAAAATGTTGAATTAGAATCGAACAAAAAAATATTATGTTGAATGAATCCAACAGAATACTATGAAATAATAAATTATATTTGCTTAAAATACATGTTTACAGTTGTAAAATAATATCGTTTGTTAACATTCATACATACGAGTTACGCACTCCTTAGAAAGGATCCCCTCTCACTAAACAATGTTTATGTTAGGGACGTCTTTTAGCAACATGGATACGAAATGCCACGATTTCTTCCCTTGTATCTATTTGTCCTCCTTCGAAAAAATCTATTCTCCTTCGTATTCTCGAACTATTTCACTTCGTATTATTCCGCTACTTTTAAACAATGATTCTGTTTACTCTATTACATCATCTATTCACCAATAGCTACCGATTATTTCACATTTAATCTTAAAAATATATAAATATATCACACTTAACCAACCGAATAAAAACATCCAGAAAACGGATTGAAGGGTGAATTATTCTTAATTCTAACTTATTATTTCAAAATTTTAGAATAGTGCGTTGATAAAATTGTTGCTCTGCAACCTCTTGGATAAACCTGTAACCTTTATTGGAAAACTTTTAAAACACAATTAACGAAATTAATTAAATTCTCGCCTTCCAAACTATGATTTCAATTTAGGGATTTTTACCCGGCAGATCTTATAATTTTTGTCAATTACCTCTACGACCTTTGAAACATCGTAATTCCTCCCTCACCCCCGTAAACATGTTAACCTTTACCCTACAGACCCTATGGTTAACCCTCATCCATTAAGTCGTTAAAGTTAACCGGATTATGTTATCTTCTTGCACATTATGCCCATTTTATCTATCAAATTTACCATAAGTGCCACTCCCTCTCCTCCCCCTGCTTGGCCTCCATTGCTCCCCCCGGCGGCCGGTGCTCCACCGGCTCCCAGCTCGAAGAACCCCTGCGACCCCCCCCCCCCTCGCGGTGCTTGGCACCCCCCACCCCCCGCCCCCGCCACCCGCACCTCCCCAGATCGAGCCCCTCGCCGCCTCCCCACCCCGCCCCCTCCCCCCGTGCCTCCCCAGGTCGAGCCCCCGCCACCTCCCTCGTGCCTCCCTAAGGTCGAGCCCCCTGTCACCTCCGCCTCCCCATCCCTGCCCCTCCCCCCGCGCCTCCCCAGGTCGAGCCCCCTCGCCGCCTCCCCGTGCCTCCCCAAGATCGAAGCCCCCTCGCCACCCGCGCCTCCCCAGGTCGAGCCCCCCGCCGCCTCCCCATGTCGAGCCTCCCCCGCCCACCCGCGCCTTCCCAGGTCGAGCCACCGCCACATGCGCCTCCCCAGGTCGAGCCACCCGCGCCTCCCCCAAGTCGAGTCCCCTGCCAACCCGCGCCTCCCCATGTCGAAGATACCCCCTCCCCCCCCGGGTCTTTGCTCGACCCCCCACCCACCTCGACCATCACCCCAGGTCGGAGCCCTCCCCAGACCCCGCCGTGACCCCAGGTCGGAGCAGACAATCTGATCCGATGACAGAGAGGCATGGAGGAAGAACATGGAAGAAGCTCTGCTTTGGCAAGCTTTTTCCAGCGAGATCTCCAACCTCCATCGGCTGCTGGCGCTGCGGAATGGTACAAAAGGTTCCTAGAAGCCTTAGCAGCTATCGAGGTGCTCAAGTGAGGTCCGAATCTCCACAGTGGAGCTCTGGAGGTAGAGGGAGATACAGGGGATCTAACACCTATTCTTGGACAAAAAATGCCTCCAAAGAGGATATCGACCCTTGGTTCCAACACAGTTAACTTCAGTACACAAAAAGGAGTGTCCAGTGGGTCAATTGGGGTTGAAATGGACGGAGATGAAGCGCGACGGAGAGTCTCCGAGGCGCGAAGGAGGTGAGACCCTGATCTCTTTTATCCGGAGAAGATCAAGGGGAATGAATATGCCAGAGGCGTAGAGAGCGAAAGGGGTACGAGGTGGAGGGGCTAGCAGGTTGGAGCACAATCAAATCACTATGAAACAACGACTGGAGTTGGGGCTCCGACGAACTTCGATACGGGAATGTAACAAAATAAAATGCGATAATAACTGAAAGTAAATGCTTAACTATGCTAATCTAAGTCCTAGGAATGGAAAGAAACATTAAACTAGGTCTCTACCGCACGAAAGAGGGAACCCATATGGAGTTGCGATAGAAACAGCCAAGGAGCTCGGATCACACGTTCCAACACCTCTTCGTCCATGCAAACACTCCAGCGAAGAAGCTCCTATCACCAACAACCTAACCAACGAGAAATCTAGGGGTTCGAGGGCTTGAGTGGGATAAAAAATTGAAGGGAAGCTAGTCGGGGTAATATGTATAAGGGAGCTTTGACCGGGTAGAACAATCGATGCAATGATCCTCAGATCGAGGAATCAAGTTGTTATGAAAGATCATAGATCGAGGGTCAAAAGCTACGAAGGATTCATCCCAAAAAATGAAAGAATAGGCAGAGATAAATCGAGGGACATGGGAGGTCAGCTGGGTTTGATGACCTAAGGTGTATGGGGACTTGTGACCAACGGGTAAACCAAGGCTGACCCCCACTAGGCCACGTAGGCTGCCAAAGGACAAATCAGAAATGAAAAGAAAAGAAATTTGAAAAGAAATTAATAAAAGATATAATTAAATAATACTCGAAACATAAAAATTTATTTGTTATTTTATGTAATATTTTATGATGATATTTATTTATTTTATTTTCGAGTTATTTATTGTATGTTACTTTTTATGTAATTTATAGGTATATTTATCTATATACAATATATTTTATATTTTATTTTATATTTTAAAATTATTATTTTTATACAAAATTTTTATATTTACAAATATTTAAATACACAATAATATTTTTATTGTATTTTTCTGAAGTCATTCGTACACTTAAATAAATATGTATATATAATATATACGTATATATATATATGTATAATTCAATTATATATGATGATACATTTATTTATTTTAATGTACTTTTAATTGTTTTATTTTATTTTATTTATGTACATGTGCTATAAATAATATTTACAAAATTATAAAAATATAAAAATAATGAAGATATAAAAATAAATAAACTGATTATTTTATATAGGTAAATTGCACAATGAGGGCCCAAAACCTAACTTTTGCATCTTAACTCTAAATTAAATTAACTATCTCATTAAATAGATAGTTTAATTTTATGAACAATAAAGGTTAGTTTGGTGAATTTTGAGTCCATATGGAGAAGAAACATGTATGTGAAGTTTCTTTGCAGCCTTTTATTTTTGAGTGTTTAGGGCACATTCTGTATTATTTTTAAGTAAAATAAAATTTTATATTTTTTATTTATTTTATCTACAACTTTCATGTTCAAAGCTTATTGGTTTGAGGTATAAATAATAAAGAATAAAATAGGTCCCAAATTGAATTATTGGGAATAAAATTGAGGGTTTTATTGGTTATTTTTGGCCATTATCTCACCCTGCTTTCCTTATCGATCAAGTCATCATGATCCGGAGGCGCGAAGGAGGTGAGACCCTGATCTCTTGATCCGGAGAAGATCAAGGGGAATAAAGATGCCAGAGGCTAGAGAAGCAGAAAGGGTAGGAGGTGGAGGTGCTAGGCAGGTTGGAGAACGATCAAATCACTATGAAACAACGATCGGAGCTGGGGCTCCAACGAACTTCGATACGGGAATGTAACAAAATAAAATGCGATAATAACTGAAAGTAAATGCTTAACTATGCTAATTTAAGTCCTAGGAATGAAAAGAAGAATTAAACTAGGTCTCTACCGCACGAAAGAGGGAACCCATATGGAGTTGCGATAGAGACAACCAAGGAGCTCGGATCACACGTTCCAACACCTCTTCCTCCATGCCAAACACTCCAGCGAAGAAGCTCCTATCACCAACAACCTAACCAACGAGAAATCTGGGGATTTCGAGGGCTTGAGTGGGATAAAAAATTGAAGGGAAGCTAGTGGGGGTATATGTATAAGGGAGCTTTGACTCGGGAAGAACAATCGATGCAATGATCCTCAGATCGAGGAATCAAGTTGTCATGAAAGATCATAGATCGAGGGTCAAAAGCTACGAAGGATTCATCCCAAAAAATGAAAGAATAGGCAGAGATAAATCGAGGAACATGGGAGGTCAGCTGGGTCTGATTGACCTAAGGTGTATGGGGACCAGTTGACCGACATGTAAAACAAGGCTGACCCCCACTAGGCCACGTAGGCTGCCAAAGGACAAATCAGAAATGAAAAGAAAAGAAATTTGAAAAGAAATTATTAAATGATATAATTAAATAATACTCGAAACATGAAAATTTATTTGTTATTTTATGTAATATTTTATGATGATATTAATTTAGTTTTCAAGTTAATTTATTGTATGTTACTTTTTATGTACATTTATAGGTATATTTATCTATATACAATATATTTTATATTTTATTTTATATTTTAAAATTATTATTTTTATACAAAATTGTTATATTTATAAATATTTAAATACACAATAATATTTTTATTGTATTTTCTTAAGTCATTTGTACACTTAAATAAATATGTATATATAATGAGAATAATGGGGCTGCCCCTTGCGGGCAGCCAAGAATGGCTGCCCCCGCGCCGTTTCGGCGCGTTTTTTATTTTTTATTTTGAAAAATCTCGCCGTGTAAATTCATCCCTATATCCCTCCTATATGCCATTCGAATTTCGTCAGAACAGAGACTCTTACGGCCTCCATCGAGATGGTGTCGATTTAAAAAATCCTGTTACCGTTAAAAAATGACTGTCTCGATGGAGGTCGTAGGAGCCTCTGTTTCTGACGAAATTCGAATGACATATAGGAGGGATATAGGGATGAATATCATGGCGATGTTTTTCAAAAATAAAAAATAAAAAACGCGCCGAAACGGCGCGGGGGCTGCCATCTTGGCTGCCCGCAAGGGGCAGCCCCATTAATCTCATATATAATATACACACACACATATATATATATATATGTATAATTCAATTATATATGATGATACATTTATTTATTTTAATGTACTTTTAATTGTTTTATTTTATTTTATTTATGTACATGTACTATAAATAATATTTACAAAATTATAAAATATAAATAACGAAGATATAAAAATAAATAAACTGATTTATTTATATAGGTAAATTGCACAATGAGGGCCCAAAACCTAACTTTTGCATCTTAACTCTAAATTAAATTAAACTATCTTCATTAAATAGATAGTTTAATTTATGAACAATAAAGGTTAGTTTGGTGAATTTTGAGTCCATATGGAGAAGAAACATGTATGTGAAGTTTTCTTTGCAGCCTTTTATTTTGAGTGTTTAGGGCACACTCTGTATTATTTTTAAGTAAAATAAAATTTTATATTTTTTTATTTATTTTTATCTACAACTTTCATGTTCAAAGCTTATTGGTTTGAGGTATAAATAATAAAGAATAAAATAGGTCCCAAATTGAATTATTGGGAATAAAATTGAGGGTTTTATTGGTTATTTTTGGCCATTATCTCACCCTGCTTTATTCCTTATCGATCACGTCATCATGATGCCTAGGTCTCGAGATTTAGGACCATTCAA
Source organism: Ottelia alismoides (assembly GCA_037367405.1). Lineage (NCBI taxonomy): Eukaryota > Viridiplantae > Streptophyta > Magnoliopsida > Alismatales > Hydrocharitaceae > Ottelia > Ottelia alismoides. Next base: position 1,019 of record JAZKJV010007613.1, on the reverse strand, counting down.
TACTTTTGGTATTTCATTCTTTTTCTTTTTTCTTTATTCTTTTATTTTGGCTTTAAATAATGCATTTTGTACAATATCTACAGTGTAAGAAATGCTTTTTATTTTACATAAATTAATATACATGCATTTAGCTAGGGTTTAAAGGCCAAAATGAAAAAAATAAAAAACTATGAATGGAGATTCATCATTTTGTTGAGTTCCCGTGGATCGCTCATCCTCTTATTACTATTCTTATTTTAATATCTCATGGCTTGTATTTGAATAAAATTATCTGAAATATTTCGTTTTTTGCATGCACACACACAAACACTAAAAACACTTTTTAACACATTGAAAATTGTGTTTTTAATGACATAACTAGAGGCCTTCCATACGAGTATGAATGTTAAATTCAAATATGATAAACTAGCGATTCTAAAGTTTTCTCCCGCTACTAGCAAGATTGTAGGTGCTGGATAATTATATTTTTTCTATTAAAATAAATAAGATACAAAAATATAAAATGGGTTTTTAGAATTCAAGAGTGTTTGATAATTTTTATAAAGTTTTTAGGATTTTTCATTTTCCATTATTTCTTTTGATATTTTTAGTGATTTTTGGTTTATAGTCGTAAAATACAATAATAAAGCTACTATATTTTTTTTTGAAATTTTTCAAAATATTTTCCTAATTTTTATGTATTTTTTAATACAAACAAGGAACAAATGTATTGTTTTTGATTTTTAAAAATAGAAATTTAATTTTAATTATCCTACAAAAATTATATGTGATTTAATAAGATGGCACAACTTAAAATAATTTTCCTACAAAGTTTTGATGTAAAATGCTATTTTTAATGTAAGAAATACAAGAAATAAAAATTAAAAGACTGGTAGGGGACTTAAATGCAATACAAAATAAATAAACATTTATTCCAGAGTGAAAATAGAAATATAAGGGCTCTACGCAAAATTTCTTGGAATTGTTAATGAATAAAGTGATGGTAGGGTATACTTGTAATTTTCTTAAAACTTAAGGGA